>JANAVB010037618.1:4931123-4988623 GCA_029216955.1 Iris pallida
TATACATCCTGGATATTGTATTTGTATACCATGTTAACCGTATCATAAGCTTACCTCAGATCCAACTTCATGCATTCTTTGTTTCCTCCAAATTTGTTGAAATTTCTGATCATTTCGTGCGCTAGAAGTCTGTTCTCCGCAATCGATCTGCCTTTATCAAAAGCAGCTAGATTTGGTGATATAATTTCCTGCATTTCTTCTCCATTCGCCGGCACATGACAGAAGTAATAATTTTATATAGATAGTTGCGACAGGAGATCGGTCTGAAATCTGCCAAGGATGTTGCCCCCTCTTTCTTTGGAATCATCGTCAGAAAAGTATGGTTGAGCTCTCTGAGAAATCTTCCATTATACAGGAAATCTTGTACAATAGAAAGAATAGGTAACTTCAGGTCATCCCAAAGTGTTATAGAACTTACTGTTGAATCCGTCCGATCCTGGAGCTTTATTAGGATCTGCCTTTTTCACCACAGCTTATATCTCATCCATAGTAATTGGTGCCATAAGCAATTGATTTCCATGTTGGTTCACCAGCTTCTTGTAGGTAAGGTTCGAGAAATCTTTGTCGTAGTCTTTCTGGTTGTATAGTTTTTGTAATACTCAACCGCTTCTTCCTGAATATCTTTAGCCACTAAGACCTCGCGTCCCTGAGCATCAATAATCTTGTGAGTGATTCCAATGTTGGCGGGTTGTAACGTCCTAAATGTTGCACCCCGCCCGAGGCCCAGTTGCATAACCTTTTCGCGGACCAAGGTTATGCGGGAAGCTTCCAGAACATTCTAGAAGATAGAGGAAGGCTCTAGAAGATTGCGGATCTCTCCGGAAGGCCCAAGATCATTCTAGGAGGCCCAAGAAGCTTCTGGAAGGCCCTTGAAGTTTCCTTTTATGTTGCTAGAGAATAAACCTGGAATATGCCATTCCAGTTATGGTAGAATGTAATAATCCTTGGAATATTCCTTCCAGGACTTTCCTTGTATTGCTCTATGAGCACTTATAAAAGGGGGAGGCTCTCATTTGTTCCTAACCACCTAAAAATTGTAAGCATTCTCCAAGTCAATAAAAAGATTCTTACTAGCCCCATCTTTGCTCCACTATTCTAATTTTCTTAGCGATCTAGCTAAGGCGGATTGGGAAGGCTTGCACGAGTCTTTGAGGAGAAAGACAGTGCGCCGTACGGGACGAAGTGCTAGCCAAAAATACTAAGTCTGTGACAAGTGGTATCAAAGCAAAGGTTCGATCGCCGTCATGTCTTCGACCGAAGCCATCATCAACGAGGAACGCGCACAACCCTCATCGCCTAAGGAGAAGACGAAGACCTCGAGGAAGGGCAAGAGCAAGGAACCGTTGGTGGAATGGGCTCTTGGCGAGTTGGCTGACCGGGTTGAGATGCTGGAGAAAGGCGTGACGGGCGTCGAGTATCAAGTGGAGCAGAACCAAGCGGCTCACGAGGAATTTGCCCAAGGTTTGGAGGCGGATGTCGCCACGGCTATGACGGAGTTCCGAGAGCATCTCCGCGAGATGCAGGCCGAGTTCGAGGAGGAACGAAAGGCCACGAAGGCGAAGATTGCTGAACTACGCAAGGAGCTACGAACCAAGGCAGAGGTCCTCGAGAGGGCCATTGCTGGTGGTCCGACTCCGAGGAGGGAGTCGACGTAGAGGGTGAAGTATCCAAAACCCAAATCCTTCACTGGCGTACGGGACGCGAAGGAGGTGGATAACTTCATCTGGAATGTCGAGCGCTACCTGAAGGCAGTTCGCATCGAGGATGAGACTGACAAGGTAAACACACAGTCCCTATATTTCTTTGATGATGCTATGCTGTGGTGGCGACGCAGGTGCATCGATATAGAAAAGGGGCTCTGCAAGATCGAGACTTGGGAGGATCTCAAGAAAGAGATCATGTCTCAATTCTACCCGAAGAACATGGAGTATGTCGCGAGACGGAGCTTGCGACAACTCAAACACACCGGGTCCGTCAAGGAGTATGTGGCGGAGTTCACCCGCCTGATGCTTTCCATTTCCACTATGGGCGAAGTGGATCGCCTGTTCCACTTCCTGGAGGGTCTACAACCATGGGCGGCACAAGAATTGCAGAGGCAAGATGTGTCGGATGTGAACACGGCTGTTGCGGCAGCCGAGAAGCTGATGGAGTATCGATGGAGCGATGCCCCAAAGCCCAAGGAAAAGACCACCACCAAGTTTAATGGTGGGGGAGCGAAGAAGAACAACGAAAAGAGAGGCCCGCCGCCGAAGGACAAGCCGCAAGCAAAGCCTTCGACGGAGCGGAAGATCGAGTGCTATGTGTGCGGCGGAAATTACCTCGCACGGGACTGTCCGAACAAGGACAAGAGGGTGAACGCAGTCCAAGGCGAGGAGGCCGAGGACATGGAGCCTAAGAAGGGGGCTCACATGGGTGCCCTGCGCCTTTTGAATGCTTTGAAGAGTAAGGCGGGTAGTGTCCAAGACCCCGAATCGAGAGCTGATGTACGTGGACGTGAAGATCAACGGCCACAACACCAGGGCGATGGTCGACACGGGGGCTACCCACAACTTTATCTCGGACGCGGAGGTCCGACGCTTGGGTTTGCCGCTGGAAAAAGACTCAAGCACGATAAAGGCAGTCAACTCTGAGGTGCGCCCCGTGCAGGGGGTGGCCAAAGGGGTGAAGATCCAAGTGGAAGATTGGATGGGTGTCAACAGTCTCACGGCAGCACCACTGGACGACTTTGACATGATCCTCGGGATGGACTTCCTCACTTCGGCAAATGCGGTCCCAATGCCTCATCTGGGAGTCGTCGGGATCATGGAGGAGAGCTCTCCGTGCATGGTGACAACTGCACGAGGCAAGCTTACGAAAGGGAAGGCTCTCTCCGTATTACAACTCAAGAAGGGGATACGACACGGAGAGATGACTTACCTTGTTGTGCTCAAGACGGAGGAGGCGCCCGTGCAGGGGGATCTTCCGCCTGAGATCGATGACATCCTTGTGGAGTTCGGGGACGTCATGCCGAAGGAGTTGCCGAAGAGGCTACCTCTGCGGAGGGAGGTAGACCATGCCATCGAGTTGGAGCCGGGCATGAAGCCGCCCGCCATGGCTCCATATCGCATGGCCCCGCCTGCCATGGCTCCATATCGCATGGCCCCGTCCGAGCTGGACGAGTTGAAGAAGCAACTCAAGGAGCTGCTGGACACGGGATTCATCAAACCGTCAAAGGCCTCGTATGGTGCACCGGTGCTGTTCCAGAAGAAGAAGGATGGAAGCCTTCGTTTGTGCATCGACTATCGTGCACTAAACAAGGTAACCGTCAAGAACAAATATCCCATCCCGTTGGTGGCGGACTTGTTCGACCAATTGGGAGGCGTGAGATACTTCTCCAAACTTGATCTGCGCTCGGGGTATTATCAAGTCCGGATTGCGGAGGGCGACGAGGCTAAGACGACATGCGTGACGAGGTATAACGCATATGAGTTTATGGTTATGCCTTTTGGTCTAACAAATGCTCCTGCAACTTTTTGTACTTTGATGAACAAGCTCTTTCATCCCTACATGGATTGGTTCGTCATGGTCTACCTCGACGACATCGTCGTGTACTCAAACACGATGGAGGAGCACATCGAGCATTTAAAGACTGTCTTCCAGGTGCTAAGGGAGAACGAACTCTTCGTCAAGCGGGAGAAGTGCTCATTCGCACAAGAAGAGGTGTCGTTCTTGGGGCACTGGATCGGGCATAGTAAGATATGGATGGACGACGCAAAGGTCCAGTCCATACGGGAGTGGGAGGCTCCCACCAAGCCGACGGAGCTGCGATCGTTCCTTGGCTTGGCGAATTACTACCGGCGGTTCATCCGAGGATATTCTGCCATCGCAGCGTCTCTGACCGATCTGCTACGGAAGGATCGGGCGTGGAGCTGGACGCCCCGATGCGATGAGGCATTCGAGGCACTGAAGCGGGCTGTGACGGAGGAGCCGGTCTTGTCTCTACCGGACTACTCCAAGGCGTTCGAAGTATACACGGACGCGTCCGACTTCGCCATCGGTGGGGTGTTAATGCTGGAAGGACACCCCATCGCGTTCGAGAGCCGCAAGCTGAATGACACTGAGCGGCGCTACACGGTGCAGGAGAAGGAGATGACCGCGGTCGTGCATAGCTTGAGGACATGGCGGCACTACCTCCTCGGCACCAAGTTCGTGGTCATGACGGACAATGTTGCCACGAGCTACTTCCAGTCCTAAAAGAAGCTATCTCCGAAGCAGGCAAGATGGCAAGATTTTCTAACCGAGTTCGACATGGTGTTGCAGTACAAACCCGACAAAAAAATCAGGTGGCCGATGCGCTTAGCAGGAAGGCCGAGCTCGCATCTGTGTGCTTGCTCAAGGGGGACATTCTGGACCGTGTTCGAGTGGGAATCATGGAGGACCGACTAACACTGGCCCTAGTGAAGCTTGCCAAGGAGGGCAAAACAAGAAGGTTCTGGCTGAAAGATGGACTTCTCTACACCAAGGGCGACAGGGTGGTCGTGCCTAGGTGGAGTGGCTTGCGGAGACAGCTGCTCAAGGAGTGTCATGACACAAAGTGGGCTGGACATCCGGGACAGAAACGAACCTTGGCGCTGTTGGAGGCCGCATACTACTAGCCTCGCATGCGCGAAGATGTGGAGGACTATGTTCGCACTTGTCTTGTGTGCCAACAAGACAAGATGGATCATCAGAAGCCCGGGGGCCTGCTGGAGCCTCTTCTCGTGCCGAGTCGGCCGTGGGAGAGCATTTCGATGGACTTCATCTCCGCCCTGCCGAAAGTGGGGGCGCTTGGGTCCATTCTCGTGGTGGTGGACTGGTTCTCAAAGTATGCGACCTTCATTGCTGCTTCGACGGACTGCACAGCAGAGGAGGCCGCGCGACTGTTCATCAGCCATGTGGTGAAGTTCTGGGGCATCCCGGTCAACATTGTCAGCGACCGAGACCCCCGCTTCACGGGGAAGTTCTGGACGGAAGTGTTCAAAATCCTCGGGACGGACTTACACTTCTCGACCAGCTTCCATCCGCAGACATACGGGCAGACCGAGCGGGTCAACTCGCTACTCGAGGAGTACTTGCGGCACTTTGTGAGTGCCAACCAGAGGGATTGGGTGCATCACCTCGACGTCGCTCAGTTCTGCTACAATCTTCAATGGAGCGAGTCGTCATACAACAGTCCATTCGAGTTGGTGATGGGTCGCCAACCGCTTATCCCGCACACGCTGAGTGCGGGGTCCTCGAGTAGAAGCTCCGCGGCCAACCAGTTCACTTCAGATTTCAAGGCAAATACGGACATTGCCAAGGCATTTCTGGAGAAGGTCGCGAGGAAGATGAAGAAGTGGGCCGACGCGAAGCGAAGGCCGGTTGAGTACAAGGAGGGGGACATGGTGCTGGTGAAGCTACAATCGCAACAGTTCAAGGTGTTCCGCAAGGTGCACAAAGGACTAATCCGGAAGTATGAAGGCCCCTTTCCCGTGCTCAAGAAGGTAGGCAAGGTGGCCTATAAGCTTGAACTCCCTGCCAAGCTGAAGATTCATCCAGTCTTCCATGCCAGTTGCTTGAAGCCGTACCATGAAGACTTGGAGGATCCCCAGCGCGGAGTTCCGAAGCGACCGACGACGACCATGACGACTTCCTTCGACAAGGAGGTGGAAGCCATGCTGGACAGGAGGACCATTCGGCGACGAGGCGTATCCCCGTATGTGGAGTACCTCATCCAGTGGAAGGGCTTGCCTTACGGCGAGTCTAGCTAGGAACGTGCTGATACGATGCATTAGTTCGAAGCCGAGATCTAGGCGTTTCTCAGCGAGCATGGTTGACGAGTGCGTCAACGCCTTAGGTGGGGGAGAATGTAACGTTCCAAATGTTGGACCCCGCTCGAGGCCCAGTTGCATAACCTTTTCGCGGACCAAGGTTATACGGAAAGCTTCCAGAATATTCTAGAAGATGGCGGAAGGCTCTAGAAGATTGCGGACCTCTCCGGAAGGCCCAAGATCGTTCTAGGAGGCCCAACAAGCTTCTGGAAGGCCCTTGAAGTTTCCTTTTATGTTGCAAGGGAATAAACCTGGAATATGCCATTCCAGTTATGGTAGAATGTAATAATCCTTAGAATATTCCTTCTAGGAATTTTCTTGTATTGCTCTATGAACACTTATAAAAGGGGGAGGCTCTCATTTGTTCCTCACCACCTAAAAATTGTAAGCATTCTCCAAGTCAATAAGGAGATTCTTACTAGCCCCATCTTTGCTCCACTATTCTAATTTTCTTAGCGATCTAGCTAAGGCGGGTTGGGAAGGCTTGTACGAGTCTTTGAGGAGAAAGACAGTACACCGCACGGGACGAAATGCTAGCCAAAAACACTAAGTCCGTGACAGGGTGCTGCTGACATCATAAAAGAATTTGGTACAACGGTCGCCATCTTTCTACCATTGACACTTAGCACGTTGGGCCAATTGAATGGAGAGAGAGTCCACGAACTTCCTTAAGTAGGCGCTGCTCCTATCTCGCTATAAGCGTGTCTTGAGGGTGGGACTGTAGGCGGGTTTGTATCTCCCGTAGTTCTTTCTCATTCTTCAGTAGCTATGACCGCGGCCTCCGCTTTACCCATTTCTTCAATGCATCCTTTATGGCTTTGAGTTTATGCAGAAATTTGAATTGCAGGGTGCCTTCCACGTCTGAGCATATGCCCTCCTCTACTGATGTGCTATATCCGTCTTGAAGCTGCCGCACATTATTGAATCTAAGGTGGCATTTGGTTCAAGTTTTTGAGGCTTGGAAATGGGATTTGAATTCCTTACCCATGTTTGGTATGCTTAGGATTGAGAATGAGGAGAGAATAGGAGGGGGTTATATGGGAAAGCTATTCCCATGGATGTGGGAAAGCTATTTCCAAGCCCCTCCTTGGGAATAGATTTGCTTTCCTAGGAATGATGTTTGACTATTTTGTTTGGACGGTTATACCCTCTCTTTATTTTCAAATTTTCAACTCCTATCCCAAACATGTGAATCATGAAATTAGTGAAAGAGTAATAAAGTAAAACTAAATAAATTAAGATTTATATCCATGTGTGAACCAAACATAAAAATATATTTTTTTAAAATTTTGAACTACCTATTCCCAACCTAACCAAACATGGGTATGAGAATGTTGTATTCCTTTCCCATGGAAAAGGAATTGAAAATCTATTTCTAGGAATCCAAAAACTTGATCCAAATGAGCCCTAAACGACCTGGTGTGGTGATCGTTAGCTGCAGTCATCGGAATTAAAATTGGCGAGTGGTCGCTTGTCGATGGGCTAAACCTTCTTCTACAACAAGTGGGTACGCCTTAAACCACTTGTCGTTTCCCTGTGCTTGATCCAGTTGGCATGCTATTCGATGATTAGTGGATCTGTTATTCCAAGTCCATAAATGCCCCGAACATTCCAAACATTTCAACCCTGCTTACATCAAGCATCTCTGGAAATCGGTAAGAATTGGATCTGGAACGCGTCGTCCTCCTACTTTTTTGTGATTGAAAAGTATGGCATTGAAGTCCCCAGCTAGGAGAAGCGGTATATGGTATTGGTAGTTGGCCATTTCTCCATTATGAGTAATGTCCTGCCATATCTTCTCCCTTTGTCGCCTATCGTTGTGCCGATACACTGCACCAAACACGAAACAAAAACCTCCCATATTTGTAGAAATTCCTGTAATAACTTGTTCAGAGTGATGGATGATCTGGCATTTCCAGACCTTGCTATCCCACATAAGCCAAATATGCACCCTATCACACAATTTCAAATTATGAACCTGTAGCCACGAGTGCGGGGTCCTTCTCTTAATTTTCTGTTCTGATTTTACTTTCGTTTTCTAACAGAGCAATTATAGAGCTTTGAGACTTCTTCATTATTGCTCTAATTTCTCGCCACCTACCCAACGAGTTAGCACCTCTCGTGTTCCATGCTAAAACTGACATTAATGATTGATAGGTTGACCCCTTGAACCTCCCAAGCTCACCACGAGGTCAGTGGTGACTTCGGTCGTAAAAGCGCGCCCTCCTTCTTCATAGCCTTCATGAATATTATTTTCCTCCTGAAGTTGTCGCTCCCATCCTGGGTTTACATCACACAGGGGATCATTCATCGTATCTGACTCTTGTAAAACCAGGTATCTGGATCCATCTTTACCCATAGCCGTGTGCTTCTTCTTCCGAGTATAATTGACTAGTGGATAACCCGTGCCATAATGGCGTGGACACGAATCCGACCTTCTTGACATAGGCGTGCAGGCACCGGGCCAGCGCCAGGGAGTTCCGAACGGAGACGCGACCTCCGAACCCGGCCTTCTCGACGTAGGCATGCAGGAACCGGGCCAGCGCCAGGGACCTGAGCCCGGCGGAGGCGGACATGGCAAAGACCACGATGGCGACGTTCGGGACGGCGTGGGGCCTCATGGAGGCGAAGACGCGCATGGCCGTCGCGGGGCGTCCGAGGATGGCGAGGTGCCTCCCGAGACGGCGGCGGTCCAGTAGACGACGTCCCTTTGCGGCATTCCGTCGAACACCCGTAGGACGTGGTCGGCGGAGCCGCGTCGGGAGTAGGCGGTGAGCAGGACGGTCTGCACGAAGGGGTCAGACCGGAATCCGAGGAGGAGGGCGTGTGCATGGAGCGACCTGGTGGCGGCGGCGACGGCGGCGGTGGTGATGTTGAGCAAGGAAGAGAAGGTGTGGGAGTCGGGAGGGACGCGACGGCGGAGCATTTGAGAGTAGATGGAGAGTGGGTCGGCGGAGATGGCGATGGCGGTGTTGAAGGAGAAGGGGTTGGGGTTGGTCATGGCGAAGAAGAGGGAGGCGGCGAAGGAAGGGTGGGCGTCGGCGGCGCGGTGGAGGAGGCTGTTTGCGACAAAGGGGTTGCGGAAGAGGCCAGCGACGACGGCGTGGACGAGGATGGAGCGGAGGCGACGAATGGAGGGGCGGTGCAAGAGGAGCTGGAGACGGGGGTGCCGTTGGAACAACCGGTTGCTCCGCACCCAACATCGACCTCCTCCTCTCTTATAGAGAGGGGCAATTTTGTCCTTTCATCATCGTTGAACCAAAGCACATGGGTCGGACCAAAAACCCACTGTGCTTTATATTATAGATAAGATTAGTCGATGGTGTGCCCTTACTTCCCTCGTACATCCTCTCCTCTGCCTGGCTCCTTGTCCGTCTGTTAACCACCCTTGTGTTTGTTGCTCCCTCCATATACTCTTCGAAGATCTCGGTATACATATATCCGCTTTTAAGCATCTATACATGATCATATCCGCTTTTAAGCATCTATACATGCTCTTCGAAGTAACAATAATTGGATTGGGTTTTTTTTGACCTTTCATATTAGATCAAGATCTCGCGAAAAATTAGATAGTTTAATTATCTAATCTGAACGGTCAAAAAATATTGATAACGATTATCGAAAAATTGGATAGATTAGATCATTAGACTATCTAACGGCTATATTACATCATCGTCAACCATGTTCACAATATATGTTGTATGTAGAAATATAGATTTTTTTTTATATCTTGATTTTTTTCCCTTTCAAATAAGTAACAATAATAGAACAAACTAGTCACCTTTTACTGTTAATGAGTGTTTATTTTATGTTGATAAGGACATTTTTATATTTATTTCTTAAGTTTTGCAGGTTAATTGATTTAAATTAGATAAATATTAACAAGAGTTGTATAAGATAAAATTAATTAGGATATAAATAATATTAATTATATGAGATGAATTTTTTTGTATAGTTTTGAAGTATATATAACAAATTTGGAGCGTAAGAAACTAAAGAATTGTATAGATTGTGCATTCTTCCAGGCTACAAAGGCTGAGAGTTTTCAAGAGAGATGCAACAATGATGTACGTTTGCAAAAGAATAATATCATTAACAAATATGAAAATATATATAATCCAACCACAACATAAAGAGTGATATGGAGAAGAAGACGATACACATATATATACATATATATATATATATATATAGAGAGAGAGAGAGAGACAGTAAAGTAATTAATTAATTTAACACATATCAAAATGGAATGGATAAAAAATGCTGGCTACTCCTTGTTATTGGATGACTTCTTGTGGCCCAAGGACTTGATCCACCCCAAGGAAGTCACCTTCCTGAGGGCCGACGACGCCTTCTCCTTGCCGTTGCTCTTGCCTTTCTTCCCGTGCTCCTCCGTCTTCGGCGGGGGCTCATCGTGGCTGTCCCATTGGTCAGCCCACGACATTCCGCCGGAGTTGCTACGCTCCATATTATTCCCTCTCGATCTCTCGATCGCTAGCTACTCTACTCTTGTTCTAGCTCTCTCCCCGGCCTTACGTTAGTTTTCTTCTCATGCATGCATGGATGCATTATAATTACAAGTTACAAGTGAGTGCAAGCATAGCCATTAATCTATTCTTGGACAAGTGTGAGCTGGACCGTTGGTTTCTGTCTATTTAAGGAATGCAATATACGTGGGGGTTGCTTTCTCCTCTTCCTTCATTAGTGCATGGCCTATTATTGCTGATTTGAATGAGTCCTAGTGTCCTATCTTAAGTTTGCATAATGACAGTGTCCATGATTTCAAAAAAAAAAAAAAAGACAGTGTCCATCTTCAAGTTTATAACTCCATTTTATAACAATTGTATTCTTGCCGGTCCACCTAGTACTGAATTTTATAAATTCTGTCTCAACGGAGTGCAGAAGGCTTACTTTCTATTTCTACCAAGGTATCGAAATAGGTATTGGATCCTTCCTATGAATATCAGATTCGGCGATATCGGAACTATCAACTATTTCGGATCAGTGTATCAAATTTTTTTTATCGAAAACTAAATAATTATGAATAAATTATTTAAAAATGGGGGAAATATTTTTTATTTTGACATAATTTGAAATATTGTCTGTGTTGTTTCCTAGTAGTTTTGAAATTAAAAAAAATAATTGTCATCATACGCTAATTGGTTCAATTTTCTCTACTCTACCGAATTAACTGGAAAAGAGATACCCAACTTCAATATCGGTATCAGTCGGTATCGAATCATAACATGTCAACTTGTATCAGTGTATCATATCGATATCGGCCATCGGATCATAACATGTCAACTTTGCACTTAGCACGTCAGCATCGTCGCTAGGCGCATAGTGCGCTCAAGTTGCGCTCGTTGTGCGGCCACGTTGCGCAGGCCCAGTTGCGCCCCGGTTGCGCTGGGTTGCGCGGGGTGCGCGGATGCGTGGGTGTGTGGGTTGCACGGGGTACACGGTTGCACGGGTGCGCTGGGTTGCGCGGGTGCTCGGGTGCGCGGGTTGCGCGGGTACGTGGGTGCGCTGGATTGCGCGGGTGCTCGGTTGCGCGGGTGCGCGGGCGTACTGGTTGCGCCAGCTTGCGCTGGTTGCGCCGCGTGCGAAGTGTGCGCCGGCTGCGCTGATGGCGCGCGCGCAACTCCTTAAATGGCCAAACTCGTGCAGTTCGTGGCTGTCCACGTTTTGACTGATTCGTAATGTGCGGTAACTGATCCTAGAATTGTGGATCTGACATTAAATCGTGGCGCACATTGCGGATCTGAGCAGTTACAGCAGTGACTATATATAAATGTGAGCCCCCTGATTTTATTATTTCTTTTAATACACATTGTTGGTGGATATTTGGAAATTAGGAATCATTATATTTGTATCCTAGTATTAAGGAGTCCCGAATTGATTTAATTATAAAATTTTATATAAAAACTCAGAATTTGTATCTCTTAGGAATAATTCCATATTACTATTAAATTATGCATTTTATTATTTATTAACTAAATAACATTTTCTCAAACTAATTTATTTATTTATTTTCACAAACTCCATGAGTTATATTAAATGTTATTAGTTAATCTAATTAAAATTTTATTTTCCTTTAGCCTTTTAGACCAAATCCATTCAGCCAATTTCTACATTTCTTTTCATTATATCAAGGGAGTCCAACTGAATTTTAAATTCAGATTCTTTATAAACCCAAGCCCAAAGGCCTAATACCATTTCCTTATCTAATGGAACCCTAAGCAAAGCCTATAAATTATATCCCATCATTCCTCGCTCTATTCATTAGAAACAGTAGCCGCCATCAACTAATTCCATCTCCTTCATTTTCTTCATCTTCTCCAACTTCCTCAACCTCCTCCTCCTTCGTTCTCTCCATCATATGTCCTTACTGACAAAGTCCTCTAAAACGAAGACCCCTGGGAAGCATTGTCCCATGCTGTCATAGCCTTGCCGTGCACAACTCCCATCGGTCATCACGGCAGAAACAAATTCTCTACTTCAACTTGGTGCCACCTAGCCAAGACCGAAGACCGTCAACTGTACCGTGACCTCAGCTTGCATATGCCGAGCACAGCCGCCATCAGCAAACCGCACCTTCTCTCATTCGACGTTGCCGTCGAGACCCAACGTCGACCAGCCTTTGGCGTGCGGTCCTGCCGGTTCACTGTACGCGACCAGACGCGGCGAGCCACTACACCTCGCCGGCAGCCTCCGCTCTCGTTGCCGTTGGTATAAGTGAGTAATAGTCTTTTCTATCCTATTGTTTCATAGAGATATTAATGGGGATATATGATAGTTTCTGTTGGCCGATAGCTCGGATGAGCTTCAGTTGTGTTGCTGATTCTGTTGGCCGTTAGTTTCGTGCTACGATTGTGACACTCTGTTGGTCGTTAATCTCATATGAGATGCGATTGTGTATATCTGTTGGCCGTTAGTATCGGATGAGCTGCGGTTGTCATGGTACCCCTATTTGTTAGCCCAAGTGTTGAACATTGTCCTTGATGTTGCATTGTCATGTATTTCGTGTAGAAGTACAGTGTTCTATTTATGTCATTTTCTTTATGCATGTTATACTGTAGCATGGCATGTTCTTCCTATATCTTGCTAGTCCTCTGAGGACCTGATGATCTCTTCAGGTTTAGCTGGGTTTGAGCCAGGTGCACACGAGCGGGTTCGAGCCAATTTCAGACCACGGTACTACTGCAGTGAAGATGAATTTAATATTTAGCCTAGTTGGATTCTGTCACGACCCGCACCCATTTTTTTTCTACGGATACGAGACGTGTCCAAGCCAGCCTACGCCGCAGTGTCGGCGGTAGAACGCTGTCACGGCCATGAAGATCAAAATCACAAATAATGCTCATTCACAAAATTAATTTAAACTTACCATATTTTCAAGTTTTACATTTACAGAAAAATATAAACTTGTACAAATATTGGAATGACTACAACTCAACTATCTAGCTAGTCTCTAGGCTTTTGTCTGCAAGTACCCCCGTATCTCCCATGCTAAGTAAATCCACGGCTAACCTGAAAAATATTGGTTTCTAGTCAGGAATGGAATGAGTACAATTCACTGAATGCAGTTTCAATATATAAAAATGATTATAAGGCAGAGGTTAGCCTTTAGACATATGATTCACAAAAATAAAATGAAGAAAGACAATAAAACTGAATAATAAGAACTGAAAATAAAATACAATAAAATACTCACCAACTGACCGACTGAAGTACCTTTGATATGTGATCGGTCTCGGGACAATTATGTGACATGGTCTACACGGTCTAAAGTTACACGGTCTACAGTTACACGGCCTACACGAAATACTGTAATAAAGAAACACTGTCTATCGACTAACAATGATGTATAGTAAGGATCAATACTGTCTATCGACTAACAATTATGAAATCACATATCTATCGACTAACAATGATGTATAGTAAGGATCAATACTGAAAACAAATAATAAACTGTACTCACCTGTGGTCCTTTGCTGGTGAAACCGATAATCCAAACCACTCGATGTGGCACAATAGTCAAAACTCGTACAACAGTCTCTAGATGCTGAAATAGACATTACCAATGTTCTCAGAATAGTCAAATTAGCTAGGAATGCCTGTCCTTGAGTCCAATTCTGGACACAGGGGCAAAACGGTAATTTTGGGCCAAAACGGTGTCCGTCGTTGGACCCGCTTTGTACCGAAAAGCATGCCAGAGTCAACGGTCTCTAAAGTCATCAAACTACATGTCTACGGATATAGTTTTCCGATATGAACCCAACCGTATGTCAAGAGTTAGATTCCAGCGGATCGTGCACAAAATCACCCGTCGAGTCGGACCGTGGGACCCGCAAAATGGTGATCCAATCAACTGTCTCGGAATCGGACCAAATTTGGCATACAGGACCAGAAAAATGATACGGTCCTGTTGGCGTAAGTTTCGTCTCGATCTGACGAGCATGCACAAAGTAATTGAGAAATATGTACAGAGGCCGATACGGTGAATTTCGACGGATACGCATCAAATTCGTCGCGCACACGCGACCAATTTGAATTCCGTCAAAGCTCATACGTCCACGAAGCCGTTAGGCACCTTTCGATGCTTCCGGTTCGTGACCACGTCGCCCGGATTGGCGGGACGCACGTCGTGTCGAATTTTTTTTCAATATTTTTACTATTTTAAAACAGATTTTTCCTAAACTTTGGGGACTGTTTAATCGGCACACAATGCATGAATATAGAAACGAAAAGAAGGGTTTCCGTCTCCTATATATTGTCTAAAATAGTCCTAATTTATTTTCTTTAAAATGTCGATAAATCGACGGGAAATTTCCTTCCAATGTAGGATTTTGAACCCAAAACCGTTCTGTTTTTCGAACAATTTTTCGTCATCTTTGCATCTGTTTTCTGGGCAACCTAGCGCACTAAGTCAAAAATTTATTTGCAGAGACAGGTAGCCGTATAGTTTGTGAACGTACCCGAGAAGACATATCTCAAAACGGTCGAGCGACCGCTGAGAAATCGTGCTGCAAAGTTCGGCTCGCAGACCACTGCTATTGTCATCCTCGTGACAGCAGTCGCAGCTGTCGGCCGTCCTCCGGCGGCTCTCCGGCCGCGTGCGGCGCGGTGGTGGTGCGCGGGGGTGCACCCAGGGAAGGGGAAGGCTGCGTGGGTTAGGCTTTCGTATCAACTCCTCTCGATCGTTTTCTCTATATTTATAATCCCTATATGGGGTCGGCTGTGAAGCCGCCCCTGCTCTCGGGTTCGCGGGTGCTAGCAATTGGGCTGAGATGGGTTCAACCCACTGTAGGGCTGAGATGGGTTCGACCCACTGTTCTCGGAACAGTGTGATTTTTCCTCTCGGGTTTGAATGGG
Source organism: Iris pallida (assembly GCA_029216955.1). NCBI lineage: Eukaryota > Viridiplantae > Streptophyta > Magnoliopsida > Asparagales > Iridaceae > Iris > Iris pallida. The sequence goes on from JANAVB010037618.1 coordinate 4,946,327, forward strand.
TTTAGTATAGGTCGGTTTCTCCTCGGGCCCGACTGGGCTGCTAGGCCTGTGGTGTTTAGTTAGGTTTTAAATTCTTTTTTTTTTCTTTTTATTAACTAAGCATATATAATTATATATACATGTTTATATTTATATATATCTATATACTTATATATAGATATACTAATACAATATTCTCCATAAAATTTAACTAAACCCCAATATTATCCATTCCTAGTGTAGGCCCTATATATATATATATATATATATATATATATAGGCCCTATATATATATATATATATATATATATATATATATATATATATATATATATATATATATATATATATATATATATATATATATGACTATCTATAATAATATTTAATTGAAAAAATACTATAACCAATAATAATTAAATAATATTATCTATATAATAACCTCAGTAAAATAGTAAAAATAATAACAAAATTCAATAAAATAATAATGGTGTATATATACTATTTTGTGCAGTCTAGAAATCCCGAAATGCACAAAGACCTATTTTATACAAATATCATTGGATATCAATTAATAATAATATTTATAATATTTAAATTACGAATATTTAGAAATAGTCATTAAATCATTAAAACGGAATATAACACACTCATATCAAATTCCATCAACACGAATGTCATTGGACGTGTCGCATGACTACATGGGCTCGGGCTCAGTTCGGGTCCAGTCCGGACTAAAATGGTATAACCGGTTTCCCTACTCACTAATATAATTAATAAATAAATAAATCTTCGGTAAAGGTTAAGTCGTAACTTCGCCTGGTTTTCCTAGTTAGGGCATCACTATGGCTCGGTCTTCCCTACCCGGACTAATACACTAGCCAAAGCCCGTCATGGCACTATTCGTGCTACGATTTCTAGTCACCGTGTACTCCAAAACTCCATCATGGCTAAAATCATCTACCGTAGTAATTAACTAAAAAAAATCACAATTTAATTCAAATAAATAAATAAAAATTGTTATTAAAATTCTGAAAAAAGGGTTACAAATCTACCCACCTTAAAAATAATTTCGTCCTCGAAATTCCAATTCATAACTATTCCTTAAATTTTAAAAGAAAATTTACCATTACCTTAATCTCCTCGCATTTTTAATTCCTCAAAAACAGTTTATACCCTCCTCCTAGCCATTTTGTAACTACAAAACTTCGAGGACTTCTACCCACCTTTGGTCACACTACTCCCTCAAATCTCATGTCACTAAAACTTTAAAATCATCCAACTACTTGCTAAAATTGCTACCAATAGATATCTACTGCTTATGGCCACCATAATCCTCTCCTATCTATCCAACCATCCAAAATCTAACATGCAACAAATTTACCCAAGTAGCTAAGAAATATTGATTCATTCTAATAAGCATGACCTTCGTCGCTCTGTAATAGGAAGAACGATTGGGAAGATCAATCGAGAGTAGATATGAAATTTCAAGTGCGGTAGAGAGTATCCAATGATGCGGACAGAAGAAAATCTATGAACCATTGACTTATTTGCTAGATTGGGCCGCTCTAGTCCAGTCACTTGCTAGATCGAAGAACCCTTTGTTTCTCAGAGGGTCTTGCAATCTATGCAATACGGGAATTCCGTTCTCGAAATTCTAAATAGGTTCCATAATAGAACGGAATTTCAGAATCAAAATTGTGATCTTTTCCGTGGTTATTTAAACACACAAGCAAGGAATATAATGCAATGCGAGATCGTATTGCAACTTCCAGGTATATGGAATATGGTTACGAATGACCTCACATTCTAAGAGGTGGAGAACTACATAGTAGGTGTAGGGACTTATCTCAAATAGTTCAGTTTTATATATTCCAAAAAAATGGTGGTCTGTATGGATGGATTTTACTGGGTCTTAATGGGTTCCTGATTGGACATCAATCGTTGGTTGGATGAACCTCGGATTTTAATCTATATGGACTAGACAAGATCCCAATGGTAAAACTATTCCTACTCGGTTAGTGTAAAACCCCTATTTTTTAATTATTATTTGAATTATTTTATTAGACTTAAAAATTATTTTATGCAAATTATGATTTTTATTTTATTAGAAATGACCTTAGCCATTGTTTAATTTTGGAACACAAGACTACCATGAATTTTGGTACGGAAGATGTAGCAGTGTGCCTTGACTAGTACATTAGCCATGCCGGAGAAAGCCTAGCCATGGTGATGTCCAAACTAGGAAAACTAGACCAATTGTGAAATAACTTATTTAAAGTATTTTAATTAAATATTATTTTATATATTAACTTTTAGATGACCCTGTTTGTCCAATTCAGCCCGAACTGGCCCGAACCAAATTTTAGCCCATGTAGGTATGTGGTGTGACCAAAAGTGGCCATGTAGGCATATTTTATGTGTGTACAAATAGTTTTAAATTATTTTGGAACTTGTTAAATATTTATTGACTTTTGGTACAAAATTTATATTTTATTAATAAAATAATATTTTACAATATTTGTGCAATTTTTTAGATCCGGATTAGGGTGCGTAGTATGAGTCACCCAAAACCACCATATTACTATTTTTATTATTTCATTACAATTAAAATTATTTGGTGGTAATTAAATAAACATATTTTTAGATATTATTATTAATATTGAGATTTATTTGTTATAAATTGAATTCAAATATATATACATATGTTTAAATAGATTTTATATATGGGTAGATAAGATTAAAATTTTCTTTTGGATTTGTGGAGATTTTGGATATATATATATATATATATATATATATATATATATATATATATATATATATATATATATATATATATATATATAAGTAGTAGATAAGTAAGAAAAAGGAAAAAAAAGGTGCTAATATGGTCGGCTCACCAAAGTGGGAACCGACCACATTGATAAAGAAATAAGTAGCAGCAGTTATTATGCACATGCACCCAAGCAAACAAATAGCAAGCAACATGCATGGCCGCCCATTAATAGGCAGCAACACTTTGTGCCATGTAGAGGCCGACCACCCCCTAACCATTTATATATATACATATATATATATATATTTGATTCAAAAAAAAACCCTAATTTCTTCTCCATCTTCTTCTTCCTCTCTCCTCCATCCTCCTTCCACTCCTAGACGTGCGTGCCAGCCTCGTCGGAGCGACAGCGGCGACGGGAACGACGACAACAACAACAATAAAATAACAGTTTTCTACTTTAAGGTATCCCACTTTCCCGATAAATTTCTCTGTCAATTCTACTCCGATTTTCGATCCGTAAATTCGTGTAGAAAGCCTACATGACTCTCTTCGAGATCCCCCAAGTGGATTTCGACATGGCCATCCAAATTGCTCGAAAAATCGAGACGAAGTTGGAGAAAAACCACTTTTCTGAATATTAAAAACTGTTTCAAAATACCAACTTGTAGGCCACTTTTCTCGCTGTCCATTAAACTTTCATAGAAACTAATTTAAGATATTCGAAGACAACATAACCGAGATTGTAACGCACCTTCTGGATTCACTTTTCATCTAGTATGTAGAAAGTTACACGTAGTTAAAGTTTCCCGAAAAATTGTAAAATTTTGTTTTCAAAAAGTGGAAAAACACCCGATACGGCGTGCGCCCCGATAAACCGGGCGACATGGTCGCGCACTATACGCATCGAAATACGCGTATGGATGTTGTCGACGTGTGGGAACTGACGGAACCCAATTTCGTTGCATGTGCGCGACGAAATCAGTGCGTATTCGTCGAGATATCCCGTATCGACCATTTGCAAATTAAGTCACAAATTTGTGCACACACATCATATCGCGATGAAACTTGTGCCATTGGACTCGAAATATTTTTCTGGTCCTGTGAGCCAAGTTTGGTCCGATTCTGAGACCGTTGATCGGGACACTATTTTGGCGGGCCCATAATCCCACTCAACGGACGATTTTGTGCACAGCCTACCGGAATCTAAAATTGGACATACCGTTGGGTTCGTCTCATCAAAACAAATCTGTAGATTTTGACCCAAAATTATGATTTTGCCCATGTTCCAGAATTTGACTTTTAGACAGGCGTTTCCTAGGCATATCTTTTATTCCAAACTCGTTCGTGATATTTATTTCAGCATCCGGAGCTTCTTGTGGATTTTGACTTTCGTGTTGACGATTCTGATTGTTAGATTTTGTTGCTTCTCGTACCACTCTCAGGCAAGATACCTTGCCTTATTTACTGTTTATAATTACATGTACCTTATTTATTTATTTACTGCATATTTATTAGTTGTTCTCAGTTGGATCCATTACTTGCTATTCTTATTTCACTTTATTTTGATTTCAGTTATTTTCTTTCTTGCCTTTTTATGCATATGGACCTAGTCTTAACGAACTACCTTCTATTAGTGACCTTGGGAGGGAGAAGACAGTTAAATGTATGGGCTACCCCAAATCCAAAAGCCGTAGTAACTGCGTACTACGGTAGTCGAGTCGCGAGGGTCACTAGCCTCGAGCTATGTGGACTGATGGGTCATGTGGGCCGCTAGCCTCGAGTTATGCCGGCTGATAGTATTGGTACGTGACGTGTGCGTGTTGTGAGTTGTCATGGGGGAGTCAGCCTTCACCTGCCCATACATCAAGATGTCTTCTAAATTGTCTACTAGAAAGGTTAGGAGACCTTAGCAAATTTCATGTTCCAATCAAGGCATGGAAAAATATCACGTCGCGGAATAGTAAGTTACCCCTTGTCCTTGTTTGGTTGTAGAGGTAGCCTATTGTTTCGATGATGGGATATTGAGCCGTGTTATGGTTTGGACACTTTTACTTTATCTTTATTTTATGGTGCATCTATATTCAGTTCATATGGCATGTTCTTCCTGTATCTTGTTACGTCCCTCTGAGGACCTGGTTATCTCTCCAGGTGTGTGCTTCTGTGATTTTGCAGGTGTTCTAGCCAAGGCAGTGATCTTCTCCATTCTTTCGAAGACGATTGCGCTTGGTTCGTTTCGTTATTTTATCGATCACTTCTTGTACATTTTATTTGAGATAGTTGGTAGTAGACTTTGTCTCTGTCCAACGATTGTATACATGACATATTCAAAGTTGCTTTTATATCATTTATTTATCTTGTGGATGAGATTTAGTTATTATGGTTCTACTGTATTTTACAGCTTATGTATTCGTACGAGGTTTCCATATATTGGAGTATACTTCGTATGTATACAGCTGGCATGTCGATGTACCTAGTCCTAAGTATTTTGGAACTGGGGCGTTACATGTTTTTGTGGTGGCCCATGCAGGTCGAGTTTGTCACTTCGGTTACGTAATTGTACCGATGTGAGCCTGCAACATAGGATTAGAATCTAGGAATCTCATCCATACATCTTGACCTCTTTCCTTGGCTTCAAATTCCGAACTCTTATTCGACCTCCTTGAACTACATCTTGCTTGATTCCTTTCCACCGTCGATTCTTATTTTCGTGTTTAGTATCAACTAGGAAGATGACTACATTAGTATATGCTCATATGTCACATATATCGCTAGAATGGTTATATTGGCAATTGGAATACATTCAAGACTCTAATTGAGTTAAAAAGGCTTTTAGTGTGATTTAATGATTTGTAATTGGTAAAGTAGGGTATTACCACGGAAAGTTTTAACCCTGAGATTTCTAAATAGTAAACACCAGAGGATTTATAGAATTTCATACTTGGTTTAAGAAATTGATTGATTTTCAAGATTTGATATTTATTAGATTATAGTTATACTTCCTTGCCCAAGTATAAAATTGATTTTCTTTTCGAGTTGTGATATTTATGAGTTTTGGGTTATAGATATACATCTTTGAACAAATATAAAAATTTATTTGATTTTTGAGTTTTGATGTTTATGATTTATCGTATTATAGTTATACACATTTGGACAGTTATAAATTTGGTTTGAAAATGATCTTAGCTTTTAAAAATGGCCATAGGAATTATTTAAATTTGAGTTGTACAACTTGCAATTTTTGTGTTTATTAAATTTTGAATTTTAAGTGGAAGTAATGATGGTGAATTTTGGTTTAAAATATTGAAAGTTATTAAACGATTTGTGAGAAATTTTTATTTTAAATGGTGTCCTATGATTGACGATTTACAAATCTATTTAGATTTTTGGTAAAAAAAAAAATTTTACTGATAAGATTATTTGAAAATTTATTTTAATGAGGGATTGCTAATATTAAAATTTTTGGAAGAATTTCGAAGGATGTGATGGAAAGTTATTTTGATTGATTAAGGGAAGTTACCATTTAAAAGTTGTGATTTTGTTGGAATAACTTAGCATGAATAGACGTTAAAATGGATGAGAGCATTGAGCTAAATTTTTGAGATTGCTTTTAATATGCTAAAAGATTTATTACGAGTTATTTGAAATTTTAGAGTGTTAAATTTTTGATTGATTGTGAAATTTTTATGGATTCATAAATTATGAACTCTTGAGTTAAATAGTTGAATTTAAACGTTAATTTTGGAAAATGTTAGTAGTAACGTGATAAAATTTTGCTTTGAGATTTATGAGAGTGATTTAAATTTTTATGATGAAATTGAACGGCTTGGAGTGAATACAAATTTTGGTGGGTTATTTTAAAAAGTTTAATTTTGAAACTTTTGAAGAAAACTTGAGTTAAATTTTAATGGTAGGCCCCAAGATAACCCTACTGAGTATTCCACACTAATTGCCATGTCACCCATGACCATGATAGTAGTATATACACAAGTGTTGTTAGTCAACTACCCAGCTATGTGACTGTATTTCTACCTTGACTTACTTGACCTTCCTTCAATTCTAGATCTTTTAATTGCGACCTTCTAATCCATTTGTATTTGAATAATGATTTAATGGTTCCTTGACCGTATTCATCTAGAAGACTATCTTCTCACTAGAACTGTGCCCCTAACTTATTATTTTTACTGGATTCTTTAATTAATTTTATTTCATGCTTTAACTTAATCTTCTTTATTTTTGTGCATTAATTATCCCTCGTAAACTCCCACTTCCTATTCTAGATCTTTTGGCGTCCCTTACCATGACTTGGATATTTGGAGCACAACACTAGACTTTTCCTTCCAATAAATTTCATATGTAAGACCTAGACGAGCCCACCTTCCTGTAGACATATCATGTCCCACCAAAACCCATCTCCTTGTACTCTATTTCTTGATATGACCTTATGGTCAAAATGGCCAAACTATAATCTTTACCATGACACCGATATATTTTTCGACCACGGATAGGGATTCAACCTCGACTCAATTCTTTCGACCCGATATGTGATTTTGTTCTACTTAATTCCTTAAATGCTTAAAATTTTGCTTTATCTTGATTGCTTGACCCATTGTCCCATCACACTACTACTTTAACTTTTGTAAGTTGGGTAGAATACCTCACGGCCCAACAAAACATTTGTCCTTATGACCCATGTTGATAAGTTTGCTCAGACTAAAAATTTCAGAGGACCCTAACTTAGCTAGTCAACCCAGCCAACTGCATAGGCCCAAACTTCGGGCGAAAATTAGATTTTAAAAGATCCGGGACTATTTAATTTCCTTCATCAGCACCTCCATTGCTCATATTTTGACTATCCCATGCTGCTAATGTAGCTTCAGTTTTGTAAGCTTATTTCGTTATCAAGCTTGATCATGACATATTTTATTGGGTGCACCCACTAACATATTGTCTAATCAGAACCGGTACATGATGGTCTGATCAACCTATTGTACTTTGGTTCGCTTTTCATGAATTATTCTACGTGGATGGAGACATAGTTGAACCTGCCTTAAGGTCTCGTCCCGACAGCATTGGCAACTCTCATTTGAATTATTTTCGTCGCCTATGAACCTCGTAATCGTACTCAATAGCCTCGTCTTTGAAACCTTTATTGTTCTTGCCTTTTACTTATTTCGGAAAGACAAGACACTGTACTTGATAGATAGACCCAAGGTATCACTTTAGTCCTGTGGCTATATCCATGCCTTAAACTACTCTTCCTATTTCTCAACCCTACCTACCCTATAAATCCTAAATTTCGAGGACGAAATTCTCATAAGTTGGGTAGAATGTAAAACCCCTATTTTTTAATTATTATTTAAATTATTTTATTAGACTTAAAAAATAATTTATGCAAATTATGATTTTTATTTCATTAGAAATGACCTTAGCCATTGTTTAATTTTGGAATACAAGACTACCATGAATTTTGGTACGGAAGATGTAGCAGTGTGCCTTGACTAGTACATTAGCCATGCCAGAGAAAGCCTAGCCATGGTGATGTCCAAACTAGGAAAACTAGACTAATTGTGAATTGACTTATTTAAAGTATTTTAATTAAATATTATTTTATATATTAATTTTTAGATGACCATGTTTGTCCAATTCAGCCCGAACTGGGCCCGAACCAAATTTTAGCCCATGTAGGTATGTGGTGTGACCAAAAGTGTCAATGTAGGCATATTTTATGTGTGTACAAATAGTTTTAAATTATTTTGGAACTTGTTAAATATTTATTGACTTTTGGTACAAAATTTATATTTTATTAATAAAATAATATTTTATAACATTTGTGCAATTTTCTGGATCCGGATTAGGGTGCGTAGTATGAGTCACCCAAAACCACCATATTACTATTTTTATTATTTCATTACTATTAAAATTATTTGGTGGTAATTAAATAAACATATTTTTAGATATTATTATTAATATTGAGATTTATTTGTTATAAATTGAATTCAAATATATATACATATGTTTAAATTGATTTTATATATGGGTAGATAAGATTAAAATTTTCTTTTGGATTTGTGGAGATTTTGGATATATATATATATATATATATATATATATATATATATATATATATATATATATATATATATATATATATATAAGTAGTAGATAAATAAGGAAAAGGAAAAAAATGTGCTAATGTGGTCGGCCCACCAAAGTGGGAACCGACCACAATGATAAAGAAATAAGTAGCAGCAGTTATTATGCACATGCACCCGAGCAAACAAATAGCAAGCAGCATGCATGGCCGCCCATTAATAGGCAGCAACACTTTGTGCCATGTAGAGGCCGACCACCCCCCTAACCATTTATATATATATATATATATATATATATATATATATATATATATATATATATATATTTGATTCAAAAAAAATAAACCCTAATTTCTTCTCCATCTTCTTCTTCCTCTCTCCTCCATCCTCCTCCCACTCCTCGACGTGCGTGCCAGCCTCGCCGGAGCGACAGCGGCGACGGGAACGACGACAACAACAACAATAAAATAACAGTTTCCCACTTTAAGGTATCCCACTTTCCCGATAAAATTTCTCTGTCAATTCTACTCCGATTTTTGATCCGTAAATTCGTGTAGAAAGCCCACATGACCCTCTTCGAGATCCCCCAAGTGGATTTCGACATGGCCATCCAACTTGCTCGAAAAATTGAGACGAAGTTGGAGAAAAACCACTTTTCTGAATATTAAAAACTGTTTCAAAATACCAACTTGTCGGCCACTTTTCTCGCTGTCCATTAAACTTTCATAGAAACTAATTTAAGATATTCAAAGACAACATAACCGAGATTGTAACGCACCTTCTGTATTCACTTTTCATCTAGTATGTAGAAAGTTACACGTAGTTAAAGTTTCCCAAAAAATTGTAAAATTCTGTTTTCAAAAAGTGGAAAAATACCCGATACGGCGTGCGTCCCGACAAACCGGGCGACATGGTCGCACACTATATGCATCGAAAGGCGCGTATGGATGTTGTCGACGTGTGAGAACTGACGGAACCCGATTTTATTGCATGTGCGCGACGAAATCAGTGCGTATCCGTCGAAATACCCCGTATCGACCCTTTGCAAATTAAGTCACAACTTTGTGCACACACATCATATCGCGATGAAACTTGCGCCATTGGACTCAAAATATTTTTCTGGTCCTGTGGGCCAAGTTTGGTCCGATTCTGAGACCATTGATCGGGACGCTATTTTGGCCGGCCCACAATCCCACTCAACGGACGATTTTGTGCACAGTCCACCGGAATCCAAAATTGGACATACCGTTGGGTTCGTCTCATCAAAACAAATCTGTAGATTTTGACCCAAAATTATGATTTTGCCCATGTTCCAAAATTTGACTTTTGGACAGGCGTTTCCTAGGCATATCTTTTATTCCAAACTCGTTCGTGATGTTTATTTCAGCATCCGGAGCTTCTTGTGGATTTTGACTTTCGTATTGATGATTCTGATTGTTGGATTTTGTTGCTTCTCGTACCACTCTCAGGGAAGATACCTTGCCTTATTTACTGTTTATAATTACATGTACCTTATTTATTTATTTACTGCATATTTATTAGTTGTTCTCAGTTGGATCCATTACTTGCTATTCTTATTTCACTTTATTTTGCTTTCAGTTATTTTTCTTTCTTGCCTTTTTATGCATATGGACCTAGTCTTAGCGAACTACCTTCTGTTAGTAACCTTGGAAGGGAGAAGACAGTTAAATGTATGGGCCACCCCAAATCCAAAAGCTGTAGTAACTGCGTACTACGGTAGTCGAGTCGCGAGAGTCACTAGCCTCGAGCTATGTGGACTGATAGGTCACGTGGGCCGCTAGCCTCGAGTTATGCCGGCTGATAGTATTGGTACGTGACGTGTGCGTGTTGTGAGTTGTCCTGGGGGAGTCAGCCTTCACCTGCTCATACATCAAGATACCTTCTAAATTGCCTACTAGAAAGGTTAGGAGACCTTAGCAAATTTCATGTTCCAATCATGGCATGGAAAAATATCACGTCGCGGAATAGTAAGTTACCCCTTGTCCTTGTTTGGTTGTAGAGGTAGCCTACTGTTTCGATGATGGGATATTGAGCCGTGTTATGGTTTGGACACTTTTACTTTATCTTTATTTTATGGTACATTTATATTCAGTTCATATGGCATGTTCTTCCTGTATCTTGTTACGTCCCTCTGAGGACCTGGTTATCTCTCCAGGTGTGTGCTTCTGTAGTTTTGCAGGTGTTCTAGCCAAGCCAGTGATCTTCTCCATTCTTTCGAAGACGATTGCGCTTGGTTCGTCTCGTTAATTTATCGATCACTTCTTGTACATTTTATTTTAGATAGTTGGTAGTGGACTTTGTCTCCGCCCAACGATTATATACATGACAAATTCAAAGTTGCTTTTATATCATTTATTTATCTAGTGGATGAGATTTAGTTATAATGGTTCTACTGCATTTTACAGCTTATGTATTCATACGAGGTTTCCATATATTGGAGTATACTTCGTATGTATACAGCTGGCATGTCGATGTACCTAGTCCTAAGTATTTTGGAACTGGGGCGTTACAATTAGGGTAACCTAGAATAGTTTCCACCAAGTGGTTGAGCTAGTTGCCAGTTATGTTGGTTAGCTAGGATCTTAAAGCCCAAAACTGTGCCTTCAGTGATTTTTGTGTTTAAGTAGCACGAGAAGACACAATTGCGTGGCACACTAGTGTCATGTGCGTAGTGGGCTTTGAGCAGATCACAACCATATATTGGGTCGAAAGGTTTGATCCAAGGTTGAGTCTCTAGTGGAAGTCGGAAAGTGCACCGATATTATGGTAAGGGTTATAGCTAGTTCTTTTTGACCTGAAAGTTGTACCATAAAAATAGAGTACAAGGAAGCGTGTTTGAGTGGGACATGGTCTACCTAGATGAAGGTGGACTCGTCTAGATCTTGTATATGAAATTTGTTGGGAGGTAATGGCTAGTATTACGCTCCGAATATTAATGACACGGCCGGGGACACAAAATGATCTAAATGAAAAGTGGGAGTCCATGGGCACTAATTGTCATCCTAATGGAAATTATTCTAATCGATCGGTAATCCTCGTATGTTCCAAAATTTTAGAAGGCTTATATTCTACCCACCTTAGAAATAGGACATGGTCTTAGGAATATTGAGGTTAGAAAAATTTCAAAATCAGGATGTTATACCCCGACTCTTGTTAATAAAGATTAAGGCACGGCGTAACGGAATACGGTAGGTATAAGTCAACTCAAGGATCGTTCCTCAATGAATGGAAAACGAGTGTGTGCAAATGACATATGGTCGATAAAATAGAATGATATGCTCGTTCACAGTATTCAAGAGTTGTCGACGGGGTAACCAGTTCTAAGGCACATCATAAGAAAAGAATTCTAACAACTGAGCCGTGAATTCCTATTTGTGTTAAGCCTGCCATACTATTGTCACAAGTGTTCTAGGGGTATGGGCTTAAGGGTTGCTAGTTAAAGCATGCTTCAAGCAATAAATTAGAGACTCACAACAAATTGGCTTTCTTGAGAATATGTAGTCTCCTAGGTTGGCATTTTGACTAAGGGTAAAACCCTACTCATTCTCAAATTCAGATGGCTAGAGGGTCCCAATAGTAGTTTGAGGGTCAAGAGGAGAACGAATAACTCAACAACATGGCTGGCCGATGGTAGCTACCCTTGTGTATACCACTATCATAGCCATGGGGATACTCTGTATCTCTCTACCATCACGAGCTTTCGTCTTTCCAAATCGGTGAAAGACAAAAACAATAAAGAGTTCAAGCGAGATGTTACTGAATACAATTTCGTGATTCAAAGGCGAACATATAATTCAAGAGGAATTGTCAAAGCAGTCGCGGATGAGATCATAGATACCTCGACATCTCAATCCACGTAGAATAGTCAAAAAGAGAGCGAACCGAGTGCACTACGGTTGATCAGACCGTAATACATCGATTCTGATTAGACAATATATTAGTAGGCGTCCCCAATAACATATGTCTTGAATCAAGCTCGATGAAAGAGTAAGCTTGCAAAACTAGGCTGTAATAGCAGCATTGGTCAAGATAGTCAGAATACAATTATACAAGATTGTTAAAAGGAGGCACAGGTAGTTCGAGTTTTGCGAAAAACAAAACCTTATCTAGTGTTCATGCTTATACGGTCATCCTACTATCTTCTCATCCATACTGCCTTGGTCGACTAAAGGGTTGTGAACCTCTAAATTCTATATTCTAGATAAACTTATTAGGGCAGTCAATTACCTCGTCAATAACTCATAAGGACTATTGAATGCTAGGTCGGGAGATATACTACCCAACTTACAAAACTTTCACTAATATTGGCTTTGGATCTTATGGGACATACATGGCATTGTCCTATCCTCCACAGTATCCTAAACTTGTAATCACGTCTGAAATTATTTCACCACGGATTACGCCCCACCCGTATACTCTGGCTGTGATAAACCCATGGTTTCGTGATTCAGATGTGATACGCTATCCGATACTCTACTTTATATTGACACAAGGGTGACTACGGTCAAAAGAGGTCTACTAGCCATAGTTTTTAGTAACATTCTATAACCTATATTTCCTTAAATAAATTTCAACTCTAGGGGTCGTGTCTCGCCAGTGCGCTGCTGGCTGCAGTGAATCCATAGTCTCCATAATTTAAATAAATGGCGACAGTGCGCTGCTGTCCTGGCATTAAGAGTTAACTAACATTCCTTTAACTGTATCTGTAAAAATTCATGAGCTCCTAGAGATTCAAACATGTTGACTAGGAAATAAAGCGTAAGTACTATCAGTCACAACCCTTAAAATAAAAGGTGAACAGGAAGGGAAATAACTGAAGAAAAAGAAATACAAACATCCTAGTATCTATTTCATATGTATTCAAATCATGGAGGAAAAACTTGAATCGAAACTAACTCGAGGTTCGTATATGGGTAATAATTTTTTTTAAAAATAATAATTCTTAGGGCAAAATAGGAACTAAATAGGCAATTTGGACTAAGATGTGAGGATGATATCTAAAGAGGCAAGGAGAAGGAATTGAATAATTCATCTAGGTTAGATCATTAATTCTAGGAAGCTCTGCCTCACCAAGTGAATAATCTATCCACATTGGATCGTATCGTTCTATCAAGAGGTAATAGTGTACCTATGGGGATCTTACAAACTATCAAAATTACTAACTCCTCCTCCAAATTGTATAACCTAGACTACCCATCGGTAAATTTGTATAAGGGACTCCTAGTCCTAGTCATTCTCTTAAGTTAAATTAATCCCTAACTTGTGAATGAGCATTCCCTAGTCGCAGGCTCGCAATAATATGACTAACTTAAGTACTATCCCGAGTTCGCATGATTTGCGAAACCTGACCTGCATGGGCCACCACAAAAACTTGTCACGACCGCACCCTTTTTTTTTACGGATACGAGACGTGTCCAAGCCAGCCTACGCCGTAGTGTCGGCGGTAGAACGCTGTCACGGCCATGAAGATCAAAATCACAAATAATGCTCATTCACAAAATTAATTTAAACTTACAATATTCCCAAGTTTTACATTTACAGAAAAATATAAACTTGTACAAATATTGGAATTACTACAACTCAACTATCTAGCTTGTCTCTAGGATTTTGTCTGCAAGTACCCCCGTATCTCCCATGCTAAGTAAATTCACGGCTAACCTGAAAAATATTGGTTTCCAGTCAGGAATAGAACGAGTACAATTCACTGAATGCAGTTTCAATATATAAAAATGACTATACGACAGAGGTTAGCCTTTAGACATATGATTCACAAAAATAAAATAAATAAAGACAATAAAATTGAATAATAAGAACTGAAAATAAAATACAATAAAATATTCACCAACTGATCGACTGAAGTACCTTTGATATGTGATCGGTCTCAGGACAATTATGCGACACGGTCTACACGGTCTAAAGTTACACGGTCTACAGTTACACGGTCTACACAAAATATTGTAATAAAGAAACACTGTCTACAAAAATAATAATCATGTTCTACACGGTCTACACAGTATAAATGCAATAATAATAACGGTCTACAAGATATAAGTACAATAATAAATCACTGTCTACACTGTCTAAGGTCAGATCACACATTGTTGGTACTTCACCTTCCCGACCCAACAAGGAACAAAATCAACATAAAACTGAAATCACATATCTATTGACTAACAATGATGTATAGTAAGGATCAATACTGAAAACAAACAATAAATTGTACTCGCATGTGGTCCTTTGTTGGTGAAACCGATAATCCAAACCATTCGATGTGCCACAATAGTCAAAACTCGTACAACAGTCTCCAGATGCTGAAATAGACATTACCAATGTTCTCAGAATAGTCAAATTAGCTAGGATTGCCTGTCCTTGAGTCCAATTTTGGACAGCAAAACGGTAATTTCGGGCCAAAACGGTGTCCGCCGTTGGACCCACTTTGCACCGAAAAGCGTGCCAGAGGCAACGATCTCTAAAGTCGTCAAACTATATGTCTACGGATCCAGTTTTCCGATATGAACCCAACCGTATGTCCAGAGTTGGATTCCAGCGGGCCGTGCACAAAATCACCCGTCGAGTCGGACCGTGGGACCCACAAAACGATGATCCAATCAACTGTCTCGGAATCGGACCAAACTTGGCATACAGGACCAAAAAAACGATACGGTCCTGTTGGCACAAGTTTCGTCTCGATCTGACGAGCGTGCACAAAGTAATTGAGGAATTTGCACAGAGGCCGATACGGTGAATTTCAACGGATACGCATCAAATTCGTCGCACACACGTGACCAATTTGAATTCCGTCAAAGTCCACACGTCCATGAAGCCGTTACGCACCTTTCGATGCTTTCGGTTCGCGACCACATCGCCCGGATTGGCGGGACGCACGTCGTGTCGAAAAGTTTTTCAATATTTTTACTATTTTAAAACAGATTTTTCCTAAACTTTGGGGACTGTTTAATCGGCACACAATGCATGAATATAGAAACGAAAAGAAGGGTTTCCATCTCCTATATATTGTCTAAAACTGTCCTTATTTATTTTCTTTAAAATGTCGATAGATCGACGGGAAATTTCCTTCCAATGTAGGGTTTTGAACCCAGAACTGTTCTATTTTTTGAACAGTTTTTCATCATCTTCGCATCTGTTTTCTGGGCAACCTAGCGCACTACGTCAAAAATTTATTTGCAGAGACAGGTAGCCGTATAGTTTGTGAACGTACCCGAAAAGACAGATCTCAAAATGGTCGAGCGACCGCTGAGAAATCGTGCTGCAAAGTTCGGCTCGCAGACCACTGCTACTGTCATCCTCGTGACAGCAGTCGCCGCTGTCGGCCGTCCTCCGGCGGCTCTCCGGCCGCGTGCGGCGCGGTGGTGGCGCGCGGGGGTGCGCCCAGGGAATGGGAAGGCTGGCGTGGGTTAGGGTTTCGTATCAACTCCTCTCGATCGTTTTCTCTATATTTATAATCCCTATATGGGGTCGGCTGTGAAGCCCCCTGCTCTCGGGTTCGCGGGTGCTAGCAATTGGGCTGAGATGGGTTCCACCCACTGTAAGGCTGAGATAGGTTCGACCCACTGTTCTCGGAACAGTGTGATTTCTCCTCTCGGGTTTGAATGAGTTTAGTATAGGTCGGTTTGTCCTCAGGCCCGACTGGGCTGCTAGGCCTGTGGTGTTTAGTTAGGTTTTAAATTCTTTTTTTTTCTTTTTATTAACTAAGCATATATAATTATATATACATGTTTATATTTATATATTACATGTTTATATTTATATAATTATATTTATATATTTATATTATATATACATGTTTATATTTATATATATCTATATACTTATATATAGATATACTAATACAATATTCTCCATAAAATGTAACTAAACCCCAATATTATCCATTCCTAGTGTAGGCCCTATATATATATATATATATATATATATATATATATATATATATATATATATATATATATATTCTATATATATATATATAATAATTAAATAATATTATCTATATAATAACCTCAGTAAAATAGTAATAATAATGACGAAATTCAATAAAATAATAATGGTGTATATATACCATTTTGTGCAGTCTAGAAATCCCGAAATGCACAAAGACCTATTTTATACCAATATCATTGGATATCAATTAATAATATTATTTATAATATTTAAATTACGAATATTTAGAAATAGTCATTAAATCATTAAAATGGAATATAACACACTCATATCAAATTCCATCAACACGAATGTTCTTAGACGTGCCGCATGACTACATGGGCTCGGGCTCAGTTCGGGTCCAGTCCGGACTAAAATGGTATAACCGGTTTCCCTACTCAATAATATAATTAATAAATAAATAAATCTTCGGTAAAGGTTAAGTCGTAACTTGGCCTGGTTTTCCTAGTTAAGACATCGTTATGGCTCGGTCTTTCCTACCCGGACTAATACACTAGCCATAGCCCGTCATGGCACTATTCGTGCCACGATTTTTAGTCACCGTGTACTCCAAAACTCCATTATGGCTAAAATCATCTACCGTAGTAATTAACTAAAAAAATCACCATTTAATTCAAATAAATAAATAAAAATTATTATTTAAAATTTTGGGAAGAGGGGTTACAGACTCAGTTATTTTATTTCATGTCTTTTACTTTATTTTCGTCTATTGGTAGTGGATTTGTATCCAACGGAAGTGACTTGGATTCTTGATAGCTTGAAAACATTTCAGTTCATTTTATATTATTATCCAGTTCATTGATCTTAATTGTATCTTTTACTATTTTGTGGATGAGATCTAGATTGCCATGTTGGTTACAGATTCTGTGACTTGTGTATATTAGACAGCGTTCTACCGCCGACACTGCGGCGTAGGTTGGGCTTGCACACGCCTCGTATCCGAAAAGCGGGTGCGGGTCGTGATAATAAACAAAGCCTCTCTTCTCTGTCGAAAGACTTACAGACTTCAGAAAATCACGAAGAGAGAAGAGAGTGCTGTTCGAGCCATTGGGGTTGCTCCGCAACTAGTACCACCTCGCACAAATCGTCGTCATGTTCTTGTCTTTCCGAGCAGTCCATCGTAGAGCAGATTACCAGAGCGTTCCAGTGTTCTTTTGAACTTGCTCGTTCCTAGAAGCTAACCGTGTGGACAGATCTAGCTTTGCGCACTTGTGTTCTAGACACCCCAGCAAGCCACCATCTTCCATCTTTCGCCTGTCATCTTTACTGCTGCCTTTAGCAACTCGATTAGTACCTTCTCTATAGAAGTGCCACTATCGTTTGCTACTGTTACGTAATCTATATATATTATCGTAACTCAGAATCCTCCCAGGATCTCTGCTGCGCACCTTTCATGAAGTGTTGCATTGAAATGTTGTTTATACAATTGTTTCATTCTCTCAGTTTTTTTATCAAAAATTGTACCCAGGTTCTAACAACCTCAAAGCTAGACCAAAAAGATGAAAAACTCTCGTGCCTCTCTCCTCGATACCAGCTTAACAAACTGGAGAAGTTCGACGAAGAACACTTTCAAATCTGGAAGAAAAAAATCACCCTAAATCTTCAACTAGTGGACGTCGATCATATATTGATTGAGACTGAACCAACGATTTCAGAAGGAACGACGACTCCAGAAGGTGGTACAGCAGATTCCATTGCTGCTGCACAAGTCAAACTGACCAAACGAAAAAAGGTAATAGTCTTTGTAGGCTATTAATTCTGAATGCAATGGAGGACTCCCTGGCAGAGTCATACCCCAAGAATACTTCTGCCAGGGACATCTGGGAGTCCTTGGAAAAGTTGTGTAAAGACGATAATAGTCGAAAATCTTCATCGTCAAGAAATACCACAAGTGGGTCTTCGAAGACGAGAAGGCAATGCTGCCTCAGGTAAAAGAGTTCTTGAAATTGTGCCAGAAGCTAGAAGACGAGAAAATTTCCCTCGTCGACAAGTTTGTTGTTGGAGGGATTGTCTCTAAACTTCCTGCTGGATGGAGTACATTCTATGCAAGAAAGCATCGAAAGAAGCTGGATATTAGCTTGGAAGATCTCCTTCAAGAGATCCATGTTGAGGAAGAGATGCGTTCTCAACAGAAGATGGACACTCTGTCCAAACAGTTGGCTAAGGCCAATCTGGTGCAGACGAGAGAGACCATAGGGAAGCATGTGGCTTCTCATCACAAAAAGAAGGATTCTACTAATATGAAAGTGAAGGGTCCTTCATTCAAGCAACAGAAGTCTAAGTCATACGTGACTTGCTTCAATTATGGCAAGAAAGGCCACTATAAAAGTGAATGCAGATACAAGTATAAACAATAGAGAAAGGTGAGCCTAGTAAGTTTTCTTTGGTTTCTAACGTTGTTGCTATGATCGCTCAGGTCACTTCTGTGGAGGCTGACTCTGACTGGTAGATAGACACCGATGCGACATGTCATGTCTGTTCTGGCAAGGAATGATTTATCATGTACCAGCGAACGTCTGAAAAAGTTGTCATGGTGAACCAGGCCCAAGCTGAAGTTCTGGAGATCGGGACTGTGGAGCTGAAACTCACTTCCGGGAACACTCTGACGCTCCAAGAAGTGAAGCATGTTCCGGTGATTGCCAAGAACTTGATCTCTGGAAGCCTGCTTAGCAACACAGGCTTGAGGATGGACATTAATGCTGGTCAGATGGTGATGTCCAAAAAGGCAACATACTTCAAAAAGGCTTATCAAACCGAATGAATGTTTAAAATTCAGCTTGTAAACCAGTCTAATAAAATTAATACAGTCGCTCTTTCTGATTATTATCTTGAGTTGTGGCATAATAGGCTAGGACATGTTCATTGTAAAAGAATAAAAAAATGTCTAGTCTAGGACTTATCTCCAAATGTGGGGGTAAGGTAGAGAAGTGTGAAGTATGTGCTCAGACGAAGATCACTAGAAAACCCTTTCATCGGGTCAATCGAAGCACAGATCTTCTAGAGTTGGTGCACTCCGATATCTGTGACTTCAAACAATTCTCTACAAAAGCTGGGATGAAGTATTTCATAACCTTCATCGATCACTTCTCTAAGTACGTATTCGTCTACTTGCTCAAATCTAAAGATGAAGCGTTCGAGAAGTTCAAGGAGTTCAAAGCCGAAGCTGAACGGCAAACTGGACAACAACTCAAGAGGTTGAGAAGTGATCGAGGCGGAGAATATCGATCTCATGAATTTGTATCGTTCTACAAAGAACATGAAATCATCTGCGAGACTACTGCTCCGTATTCTCCTCAATCTAACGGAGTAGTAGAGAGGAAGAACCGAACGTTGACAGAAATGATGTACTCAATGCTGCTAACTGTCACGACCCGCACCCGTTTTTCGGATGCGAGCTCGTGAGCAAGCCAGCTACGTATCGAGCGGACTCCAGCCCGACTCGAGTACGTATAAGCTGTCCAGAGTAGGGTATCATGTCTAATCTAAACTATATCTCAATCCACATGAATTACATAAACAAGAATGAACAAGTATGGGTCATGGTCTGCAGCCCATTAGCATATTGTTCGATTAGACTCCAAGGATGATATGAGTCTATAAATAAGCAGAGTATATCATGGTACTAAATATAAAGTACGAGAAGATAATAAAGAAATAACACAAACAAATACCTGTATCATAGATCGTAATCCTCCACCATCCCGCTCTACTAACTAACTCCATGTAATCGCTAAACCTGAAGAGATCATCAGGTCCTCAGAGGACTAGCAAGATACATAAAACATGCCACTATGACAGTAAATAATATGCATAAAGGGAATGACAGAAATATGACACTCTACTTCTAAACAAATACATGATAACGCAACATCAAGGACAATGTTCAACACTTGGGCTAATAGACAGAGTACCATGACAATCGTAGCTCATCCGAAACTAACGACCAACAGAATAATCACAATCGCATCTCCTCCGAGAATACGACCAACAGAATATCACAACCGTAGCACGAAACTAACGGCCAACAGAATAATCAATACAACCGAAGCTCATCTGAACTACCGGCCAACAGAAACTATCATATAGCCCGCATGCCTAGTAAATATCCTCTATGTCACAAGGAACTATACAGGTGTCCAGTCAAGTCGAATGAATTCAAGTATAACTAACAGGTCAAGACATATCAAGTGAATGTGACTCGCGACAAGGCAACACTACCAGGACCTATACATGAATTAGAGTGATATACAGAAGGAAAGAAATAACGTATGTGCACATAAAGTGAGAAAAATAGTAATGGCACGAACAAGAGAAGCAAGAACCAAATATGACAGAACAGAAACAACAATATAGAAAATGCATAAAATACTATATAGTGGGCAAGGTATACTTGCCTGGTGGCAGCGCGAAGAACCAATAAGATACCGTCAACTGGTACGCCATAAAGTCAAAATCCACAATTGTCTCCGAAAGCTGAAACGGACATTGCCAACATTCTCAGAATAGTCAAATTAGCTAGGATTGCCTGTCCTTAAGTCCAATTCTGGATACAGGGACAAAACGGTAATTTCGGGCAAAAACGATGTCCGCTGTTGGACCCGCTTTGCACCGAAAAGCGTGCCAGAATCAATGGTCTATAAAGTCGTCAAACTACATGTCTACGGATCCAATTTTCCGATACGAACCCAACCGTATGTCCAAAGTTAGATTCCGGCGGGCCGTGCACAAAATCGCCCGTTGATTGGGACCGTGGGGCCCACAAAACAACGTCGGATTCAACTGTCTCAGAATTGGACCAAACTTGGCATACAAGACCAGAAAAACGATACGAACCTGGTGGCACAAGTTTTGTCTCGATCTGACGAACGTGCACAAAGTAATTGAGAAATTTGCAATGTGCACGATACGGTGAATTTCGACGGATACGCATCAAATTCGTCGCGCACACGCGACCAATTTGAATTCCGTCAAAGCCCACAAGACCACAAAGCCGTTACGCAGCTTTCGATCCTTTCGGTACGCGACCACGTCATCCGGATTAGCGTGACGCACGTCGTGTGGAGCGTTTTCAATATTTTTAAAACAGGTTTTTCTTGATTTTTACCCATGAATAATTTCTAGTATAATACATCAAAAATAATTCTACGAAAAGGGGTTTGTTCTCGTATGGGTTGTCTACAGGGCTATTCAAATAGTTTTCTAAAACTCGCGATGTTCTGGTCACAAATCGACCGCAAACATCGGACGTTGGGGCAGTTTCTATATCCTGGAAATCGAGATTTTTTCCAGTTTTGGGAATCGATTTGCGACGCGCACGAAAAGAATTAAAAGGAACTACCTGAAGGGGATCGAAGGCCTATAGGTTAGCTTCGTACCTGATGAAACGGTTCGTAAAACGATGAACCGTGCTGTCAGGAAATTGGCCATGAACCGGCTCCTCGAAACTGCGTCGCTGCTGTTACGCACATGGCGCGCGCGCGTGCGCGGCCCTGTGTGGTCGGCCTACGGCCTGATGCGGCGGCGCACGGCCGCGGGGGTGGCAGCGCCCAGGTGGTGGTGGCGGCCGTGGAGTGTTAGGGTTTAAAGTTTATGGTTTTTGGAGTCGACGAAGTTGCTCATCTAATATATATACACCTACTGTCGGTTTTAAACCGAGCACTCTCGGTTTGGGGGGGGGGAGCCCAAAGGCTGGGGGTTTTGGTTGGGGCTTGGGTTAGCTCGGGGTCTGTTGGATCCCGAGAGGAGAGGGGTCGAAAATGGGAAACTGGCTTTGGGTTTGCTACTGCCTCTCTTCTATTTCCTCTTCTTTTTCTTTTGCTTTTTCTTTTGTAGCTAAATAATATATTAATATATATCTATATATGTATTCATATAAATATATACCAATATCTATATATAAATATATTCACATACAATAATTCAATTATTATCTCTATATACACTTATATATCCATATTCACACATTTTATATTATCAATATATATATATATTTATATATATATATATATATATATATATATATATATATATATATATATATATATATATATATATATATACACGTATTTATATATATACACCTATATGTACCCTTGGTGATATATATATTTATATATATACACATGCACACATTTTATATCATATACCTATATACATACACCTTAACACGTAAAAAAAAAATTATATATATATATATATATTCATATGAATGCTGGTATAATAATATCCATAAATCCAATTAAATTACCAATAATTAATACATATTCCTAGATTAGGGCCTATTTTATAATTATGAATATAATAACATTTTTGACGAAGATAATACAACCAATAATAAAATAATATTATATAATAGTAATCACAATAACATTGAAAATAATAATACTAATGATAAAATCACAATTCCAATAAAATAAATAATAATAAAATATTTTAAAATTTCTGGGAAGGGGAGCTACACTAACTGCAGGTCTTCTAAAATACTACTGGAGAGAAGCTGTATTAACGGCCACTTTCATTCTGAATAGAGTGCCATATGCAACTTCTGACATAACTCCTCATGAACTCTGGTTCAAAGTCAGACCTAACTTGAATGTCATTCGAGTGTGGGGATGTCTGGCTTATGTGAAGCTCCCAGATCTGAAGATTCAGAAGCCGAGGACAAGGACTATGAAGGCAATCTTCTTGGGGTATGTCGAGAAGAGTGATGCTCGAAGATTTTTTGACATTGAGTCAAATCATATCATCGAATCTTGCGATGCTGAATACTTTGAAGACAAGTTTGCAAGACACAAAAAATATTGTTCTCCCAGACATTTCGAAGAATAATATAGGTACAAATGAGACTGAGATCTCATATGAGCCAGTAGTCCAAGATGAAGTTTTTGGTGGAGAAACAACAATTGAACCAGAACTCGCTGAGCCGTCGACGCAGCGAGCAAGGAGGCCAAAGAGCTTTGGAGATGACTTCGTCACCTATCATTTGGAAGCAGATCCGCTTACATATGATGAGACGATGAAGACCAGAGATGCTATCTTCTGGAAGGAGGCAACAGACAATGAAATTGACTCAATTACCTCCAATAACACATGGATGTTAGTTGATTTACTCGAGGAGCAAAACCCATCGGATGCAAGTGGATCTTCAAGAAGAAGATGAAAGCTGATGGAACCATTGACAAGTTCAAGGCCAGACTAGTGGCCAAGGGATTTTCTTAAAAGCAGGAGATCGACTACTTTGACACATATGCTCCAGTAGCACGGATGACAACCATCAGATTGTTGATTGCCCTTGCGGCAATACACAAGCTGGTGATACATCAGATGGATGTGAAAACAATATTCCTGAATGGCGAGCTGACCGAGGAGATTTAGATGCAATAGCCAGAAGGATTTGTCGTTAGAGGCCTAGAAGACAAAGTCTGCAAGTTGGTGAAATCTCTGTACGGCTTAAAAATAGCTCCCAAAATGTGGCATGAGAAGTTTGACAAAATTCTAAGATCAAACGGCTACTGGGTCAGCGAAACAGACAAATGTGTCTATACTAAATTTGTTGACAGAAGAGGAGTCATCGTTTGTCTATACGTGGACGACATGCTAATCCTAGGTACGGATATAAATGTGTCACTGAGACAAAGAAGTTTCTCTCGACAAAGTTCAGTATAAAGGACTTGGGGGATGCTGATGTTATCTTGGGACTCAAGATCATCCGGACAGACACTGGATTGGCACTGTCACTGTCACGCCCCGCTCCCGTAAGAGCGATCGTCCTCGCTAAGGCGTGATGCCGCACGAGCCTAGATTGCGCTCGTACAAGGTAGAAACATTGAAAACATTGAAAACATTGCAGCGGAATTTAAAGAAGAACACATGGACACAAGTAACTCAAAAGAATCTCTTTATTGATATTGAATACAAGATTACATTTATGGGCGCAAGGCTAATTACAAGTCTCTCATGCTCACTTTTCTCTCATTTACAAGCCATTCTGCTCTCTCATCTCTCGATACAATACTTGATGTCAGCGGAAGCTTCGAAAGGCGATGTCCATACATTATGTCCTTTATAAGTCTTCAGATCACGCGACCACACGCTTCGAATCGCCAAGGGACTCCGTGCCTCGACGCATCCAAGCGAGCTTTCGCGCCACGAGCTTCTACCTGTGCCTGCACATGAAACACTGTGTGGGTGTCAGTACCACTGTACTGGTGGAGTGAGCTCCTCGCCCACCCATACAAAACCTACACGTTTCATTTACTTTGTGCAACATAAACCCTTTTTCGATTGTCTTTCTATTCTTGCCTTAGGATCAGTTTTAGGACCGGCGCCTTAGCGCAACTTGTGTATCAGAACCATCTCGTGCTTGCAATGTCAACGTTAACTCATACTTGTCACTAGACCACTCCTCGTGCCCACAACGTTAACCTATCAAGTCGTGTTCGCCTTACGGCCATAATCAGAGACGCAACTACACGAAGGACTCCATTTCCTTACCTCTAGACCTTTCTCGTGCTTGCATTGTCGACGCACCGACTTATACTTATCTTTCGTGCCAAACTCTGGGACGTAACGACTCGGTCGTGCCATAACTCGATTCGTGCTTCAATATCTTCGAGGCAGCGCCTCCTCGCTAAGTCTCGCTTACACTTGTGTTGTGACAACGCGGCCGTGCCTCATATTTCGAGGTCGTGCCCAGCAACTCAACGTAACTTCATACAACTAGCCCTACGGCCCTTCTCGACTTAACTCGCGACAGCTCAAGCCTAACTCATGCAACTCTATGCCAACAACGTAACACTCGACGCCACATCTCGTGCCGAAGCACGTCGCCTTCGCTGTAGCCAAATCTTAGGCTCCGACATTGTGTCTTCTAACTGTATACACATTCAACTCAATCCAAAGGCACCCACGCGGATTGCCGCCCGTGCCGACACATCTATTATGAAAGATCACTGGCCTAACCAGCCATGGTGGACATAAAACTTACCATATTAGTTGATAACAATTTTATATTAAGTGTTTGTTATGGGATTGGCCTAACCAGCCGCCTTGGACGTAGCCTGGCAGTACGGGACCCTTGCAACGCAAGTAGCGAGCCCCGATGCAAGTCCCCG
This sequence comes from Iris pallida, assembly GCA_029216955.1. Classification (NCBI taxonomy): domain Eukaryota; kingdom Viridiplantae; phylum Streptophyta; class Magnoliopsida; order Asparagales; family Iridaceae; genus Iris; species Iris pallida. Next base: position 4,972,273 of record JANAVB010037618.1, read on the forward strand.
TCTTACCGATCGCCTTACCAGCGTTGCCTATTACCCAGCTCGGCTACAACCAGTTTCTTCCTAGGCCGAGTTGGTCCCGTGGCCGCGGGTCGCCGCTCGAAGAAACCATTCCCCTTGTCGACAAGTTGTCCAAGTTCATAAGGGTTAACATGGTGTATTTTAGGATACCGTTGGGGCTTGTTATGTGATCAATTCATTTTATTTGGTTGTTTTACTCTTTCCACTTTTTGTCCTTTCTTTGCAGAGCCCCAAACCAGGGTTGCCTCGGCGACTGAACCACAGTCCCGACATATTTTCTCTCGGCGACTAACCATCGCTTAGACTTAACATTCTTTGAACTCAGGGAACGGCTACTGCATAGCCTTCCAACTTAACTTGAACATAACGTGTTTCCTTAAGTATCGACCGACCGTGGCTAACTTTCCACTGAACCAACCGTGGCTCGTGCCTCTAAACCGACTCGTGTTCTATGCAACGCTATCGCCCAAGTCATACTTCATATGATGGGCCTTGGGGTCGTAGGACTATTTATCTTGACAACCGCAGAATGAGCGGGACAGCACGTAGAATAACTTAGGTCGACCGGCATAACTTCGCCTAACTCACTCAAGCCTACAACATAACCCAAGGGACGAGCAAAGGCTATGCCAAGCCTTGCGGGACAGGACCGTGCATGCTTCAGCAAGCATTTTGTGCGGGCGACGCCTATGACTTAGGCTAACTCTCAGCTTTTGTACCGCAGACCAACTTTCCTTCTCCCAAGCCACGGGACGAAGGACCGAGTGTCATTTTCAAAGCACGCCATGCACCAACTCTAAGCCGATAGTGGGACGTTTTCTATGTTCTAACTCGATTCAAACCGTCGGGATTATTCCCTTAGCTATGTGGATGCGTAGCTTTTATTATCAAGCCTAACTTGTGCAAGTTGAAAACACGATTTATTATATGAAGGCAAAGATGAGGAAAGTTCACCGAAACTACCCCACCTGAGCGATGTCTCCGAGCAAGCCGTTGCAAGGCTAAGGCCGAACGCCGTCGGCATTTCGATTCCTCCGATTGACTTTGCGGGACGGGGCACTACAGTCACAATCTCATTACATTGAGAAGATGCTCACTCGATACGGGTATTATGATCTTCTTATAATTGATACGCCGTACCGAAGTGATCAGAAGCTGGAGCCAAACTCGAAGAAAAGCGTCAGGCAATTGGAGTATACTAGAATCAACGGGAGTTTGATGTACGCTACTACTGCCACTAGTCCTGACATAGATTTCGTCGTAGGAATTCTGAGTCGATTCACAAGCAATCCAGGCGTTGAGCGCTGGAAAGCTGTGAAGCATGTTATGAGATATCTCAAGAAGGCTCAGACATATGCACTGTACTTCTGCGGAGAGCCGCCGGTAGTAGAAGGCTTCAGTAATGCCAGCTGGTGCTCAGAGTTGGAGAGCGAGAGGTCTACTTGTGGATTCATTTTCACACTGGGTAGAGCTGCTATATCGTGGAAGTCAAAGAAGCAGACTATGCACTCGCGGTCTTCTATGGAATCTGAGTTCTTCGTACTTGATACCGCAGCAGATGAAGCAGAATGGCTTCAGGAGCTCATGTATGATCTTCCAGTGGTTGGAGCACAGATACCGATAATTCTGATATACTGCGACTGTAGAAGCATAAAAATTTCTGGTGCATCAATGTCAACATGCGTCGAGAATATCATAAAACAGTAAAAGAGTTGCAGCATAAATGGACTTTTTATTTCATAAACGTCTGTTACATGACTAAAGACTCTTTTTACATAGAAGACTCTTTTTACAAAGAAGAAATCAAGATAGCCTAAAGCTACGCTACATCCAGGCGCGTCTCAGTCAGGCGCATCTCTGCGACGTCTCAGTCAGGCACATCTCTTCAGCGTCTCAGCTAGGCACATCTCTGCGGCGTCTCAGTCAGGCGCATCGCTGCGGCGTCTCAATCAGGCACATCTCTTCAGCGTCTCAGTCCGGCATATGCGCCCTACTTCAACCCGATCAAGTGCTTCGGCTAATGAAGCAGTTATTGAGCATAACAAGAGCAGGCGATCAGCCCCACACTAGCAGGAGGAAGAGCTCTCCAAAGCCCAAGGAAGAGGAGAGCACCGTAATTTCGATCAGTGGCTCTTCCAACTTAACGAAGACGGAACTCGAACTTTCCAATCTTTGGATGCAACAGGCACCTTCGGCCTGCGACGGGACCCCGCAATCCCGACTTTTGGATGTAACAGTCACCTTCACGAGTGCGTACGAAGACGACTCGACGCATCTTCACCCTAAGGAGCGTCTTGTCAACAGAATGCACTCGAGCAAAGAAGTTCATCCTCGTCGAGAAGTCAAGGGAGAGACAACAAAACTCTCTCAAATTTTTGCTATTTATAGGCCAGGACAAATCAAACCCATGCGCCAAGTGGCAACCTTCCCGAAGTCAGAGAGCCATTAATGACTAGAAGAAATCAACAGCCGGATCTATTAAGATGCGCCATGCAATAGACGTGCCGGTCAGATCCCGTACATCATACAGACACGCCCATCAGCACCAAGCACCACGTATGGATGCGCCCAATAAAGCACAGATCCATGCGTCCTGGTAAACATGGACCTGTGCGCCTAGTGGAGTACAAATCGATGCGCCCACTTTGGCTCGTCACCCACCAAGCAATTAATGCTAAAGTGACAGAGTTGGCAGCACGTCCCCCGAGGACTGAGCGGCAACAGCTTTTGCAGAAAACGAAGCACCGCTGACGTCAGCATCATCATTACTATCCTCTGACAGTTACAAGCCACGTGGCCGACCAACTACTCGTATGCCCCTCCGCAGCCATGCGCCCGAAGATTTACATGCGCCTAAAAAGCCATGCGCCTCTGACTTACTTCTGATCACAGAAGTCAAGTCGCTGCATGCGCCTCCCCGACCATGCTACTGAAGCCCCGCATGCGCCTAAAAAGCCATACGCCCAAACTGGTTTGTGACTCCTGAAGGTTACGAGCTAAGTCTCCTCATGCGCCGGATCCCAGGCGCAGCTCATCAGATCCTTCTCCACCAAATTCGAGATCTTTGAGCCGAGGACATGTGCCACGTGTCCTTTGACTCAGTTCAGCCTATGAAGGGGTGCTAACCACCCAAGATCTCAGCAACAGAAAGATCCTCTCCACTGCCACGTGCCAGCCACAAATATAGCATGAAGGATTCAACCCACAAATCATGGCACATCATCCATGCGCCCTCCCCCTCCCGCAGCTCCAGCCACGTGGCGTTCCCACGTACAGGCGCATCCTACATATGTGCACATGAGCAGCCCAACCTGCTGCTTATAAATAGAGGGATCATTTCCTTCTTACGGACGGATACACACAGAGACACTCAACGTCTTCTTCCCCTCCGCAAGCTCCGGCATCCAGAGCAACCCAGACCTTCAGAGAATCCAAAATCGTCGTTAGATCGTCAACGGAGTCAACGTATTACCACTCGCTCCATCGGCACAAGTACCCAGATAAAAATAAAAGTGTACTCCTAGGACTACATCTAAGTCCTATATTGTAACATCGTTCTCTTTGTAATTAAAATTCTATCCCAAAGATTTTAATGACAAACAGCTACAACCAGGCGACTGCGGCGGTAGCATCAAATGATCTCTTCAACGGAAAGAAGAGAACCGTACGGTTAAAGCACAGGGCAGCGAACGATCTCATCAAGAGAGGTGTCATTACAGTAATCGATGTTCGGAGTCAGGAGAACCTAGCGGATCCGGTCATGAAGGGCCTCAAGCGCCAGCTGGTTGAAGACACAGCAGAGAAGATGGGCTTGAAGGCATTCTGATTTTATGTCTTTGTAATCCTACCATAAAGTTTTATGTTATTACTTCAAAGATAAATCTACTAGGCATCTAACTTTTGGTTCAAGGGAGGACTACTGACTGGAAAACTATCAGGTAACAGTGGGCACTTGTTCTTGAGAATATGGAAGGGTTACGAACCCATAACTACTGTTGTCTACTATGTGTTTTCTGTGGAAAATAGATCTTGTGTTGAGGTTGGCTTAAATGCCTTAATAAGTTCTCAGGCAGAGTGAATGTCTGGTATGCTTTATAGGAAGCACGGTAGCACAACACTACAAGGAGTAAAACTCCATGCTACAGTGGGATGACTCCACCATGAGGTTCCCAGGTAGGGGTAATGCCTCGGCTTTGCAAGCCAAGTCATAGCGGTGTAGCACCGCAAATAGGCAGGTAGCCTAATGATGTATGATAAAATTAAAGAGTTGTAGACAAACTACAAAGGGGAGGGTGACCCCATGTAACCCCTGTTTTCAAAAATTTAATAAATGAAAAACAATTCCAAAATTACAAAAATTTGTTTTAAAATGTTCTAAATATTTTTCTATAAATTTTAGTTACTGCGATTTATTTGGAGTTATTTGGAGTCCGTATGAATTTTTACGATTATTGAGCTTGTAGAGGCATTTTGGTAAATTACATATTAGGGCAACTTGGTGAAAATGGCAAACTAGAAATTTTAGGTTTTTATGATGGGTATTTTCGTAATAAAATTTATGAAGGGAAGGTTCCAACGTTTTTCTATAAATAGGACCCCATGGTTGTTCATTGGGCTCCTTCACCAATCTCTAGCCTCCCTTCCAATTAAATGTTTGGAGCCTTGGCTTCCTAACAAAAGGATACTGAGGGCTGCTGGTCAGTGCGTGAGCCATAGCTTTCCCCCCATCACAGGTTTGCAGTTCGAGCACCACCTTAAGCAATAATTTTCCTTTTTATTTTTGTAAGGATACACATACGTATTAATTTTCCATAAATAGATCAGACCCCCTCCCATTTAGCCTTAAACCTCTGCCCCCTCTTTCATGTGGGCTGAGTTCGAGACCCCTTGTTGTAAGTTTGGGTTGGATTTTTAGTTCTTTTTGTTATATATATATATATATATATATATATATATATATATATATATATATATATATATATATATATATATATATAATATAATATAATATAGTATTTCTGTAAAATACTAATAATCTGTGGAAATTTGCATTTTTATATATTTTGTTTAACTTACTAAATACTTATATATATATCCGGATCGAGAGCCCCCCCCCAGCGGGAGCCCCTCAAAAGCCCCTCACTTACTGCACCGTTGGATCGAGGGGATGCACCCGCGGGCCCCACGCAGCCCGCTTGATCCAACGGTGCACTAGGGAGGCAATTTTTGGGGGGCTCCCGCTGGGGGTTTTTTGATCCGGATTCATATATATATATATATATATATATATATATATATATATATATATATATATATATATATATATATATATTTGGTCCAAGGATATTTTATTGAATGGAAGACTGAAACATACAACACAGAACCAACACCCTGTCCCACGCAGGAGACCAAAACACGAAACACAAAAGTTTAAAAATTTGAAAGCGCACAAAGCCCGGGGAGGGGGGGCACGTGGCAGACGCATGCGGCTCCCGAGGGGAGCAAGCCCACGCGCGTGCGAGGCCCGAAGGGAGCGTTGGGGGGGCGTGGGGCCCAAGACGCGTGGGGGGGAGGGCCTAGCGCTCTGCCCGAAGGGGCAGGCCTCGGGGCCCTCACCCGGCGGAGGGGGAGGGGGAAAGCCGCCGAGAGGGAACGACCCCGGAGGGGCACCGGCACCGGGGGGTGACTCGCCGGCGGGGGCCTCGGCCGGAGATGGCTAGTCCCGAGGGGAGGTGGAGCGAAACGCTGCCAGGAGGAGATGGAGGGCGCCGGCGGGAAGCGGGCATCGGGTCAGGCGGGCATGAAGACGCCGGCTAGGGGGGGCTCGACCGGAGGGGGGGCTCGACCGGAGGGGGGCAACGGACGCAGGGGAGGAGGCACAGCGGGGGGCGCGCGCAGCGGAGGGGAGGATCTGGGCGAGCTGGGCCGACCAGGAGAGATCGTGCGCTGGGGAGCTCGACTCCAGCGGGGGTGGGGGAGCCCGTCATTGCCAAGGAGGACAACACCGGCCGCACCGACACCAAGACGAGGCGACGGGAAGACCCGGACCTCCAGTGACGGGGGCGGTGGGGAACCCAGAACCGCCGAGGACGGTGGAGGCTGCAGCCTGGGCCGGAAGGTAGTACCAGAACCACTGAAGAGAGGTGGGGTCCTGGTAGTAGGCCACCGCCTGCGAGGAGGCCGGCGCGGCGAGGTGGGCGGCGGAGGGGAGGGGGTCTCCTACCGAGGCAAGAGGGGAGACCGCGTCAGGAGGGAGTCCCTGGGGTGAGCCACAACCGGAGCGAGGGGCGGCACCGGCGGGGGGTTCGACGCAGGAGGAGGCGAGGGGAGGGGAAGCACCGGAGGAATGGGTCCTACTACGGCGGAGGGCACCCTAGCCGGAAGAGGCGGGGGGAGGGGGTAGGCCCGACGGGGCGGAAGAGATCTCCAGGGCAGCGGGGACGCCTGGCGCGGGGGCTGAGCCAGAGGGGAGGCCTGCAGCCGAGGCAGGGGAAGGGGCTGGAGGGGGAGGCGACTGGGGGACGACGGCTGGCTGGGCGGGGGGCCCCTCAGCCGGAGGAGCCGCGGGTCCCGGACTCGGCGGAGGAACCGAGGGGAACGAAGTCCGTACGGGGCTAGGCTCCGAAGCCGCTGGGGCACCGAGCGTCGAGAAAGGGGAAGGCACCGAGGCGAGCGCCGCCTGAGGCGCGGAGGGCCGGCTCAGGGCGGGTGGAGGGCTGTGGAGGGATGGTGCCGGAGACGGCCGCGGAAGACGAGCGCGGCGACGCCTTCGACACCGGGGACGGCGGTGGCACCGAGGGGGGAAAGGAAGGGGGTTGGTCCTCCGTACGTCGGGCACGCGCCACCACGCGGGAGGGGCGCCCGGAAGGAGTCCGGTCGACCGGCAGGATAGGAAAGGCCGGGGGGGATGGGAGACCCCCAGCTGGGGGTGATGCTACCGACGGCGTCCGGCCACCGACCGGGGCCGAGGGGGTTGGACTCGGGGTGCGGAAGCGCTCCAGCCGGAGGGATCCAAACCCATATATATATATATATATATATATATATATATATATATATATATATATATATATATATATATGAAGCGGATCAAAACCCCCTCTCAAAAGAACCCCTAAAAATCCCCCTCACTCTCATCCATAATTTAATGTAAATATTAATGTTAATATTAATATTAATGTTAATATTAACATTAAATACTAAAATTAACATTAAACTTAACATTAAAATTAATATTAACATTAACATTAACATTAATATTAACATTAACATTAAAATTAATATAAAAATAAAAATAAAATTTAATATTAACATTAATATTAACATTAAATTACGGATGAGAGTGAGGGGGGGTTTAGGGGGTTTTCTAAGGGGGGCTTTTGATCCGCTCCCATATATATATATATATATATATATATATATATATATATATATATATATATATATATATATATATATATATATATATATATATATATATATATATATATGGGAGCGGATCTAAAGCCCCCCTTAGAAAACCCCCTAAACCCCCCCTCACTCTCAGCAGTAATTTAATATTAATATTAATGTTAATGTTAATATTAACATTAAATACTAAAATTAACATTAAACTTAACATTAAAATTAATATTAACATTAACATTAACATTAAGATTAAAATTAATATAAAAATAAAAATAAAAATTAATATTAACATTAACATTAACGTTAATATTAATATTAATATTAAATTACGGCTGAGAGTGAGGGGGTTTTTAGGGGGTTTTCTAAGGGGAACTTTTGATCCGCTCCCATATATATATATATATATATATATATATATATATATATATATATATATATATATATATATATATATATATATATATATACACATGTAATTCTCTCTAAATAATTATGATAAAATAGTATCAATATAATATTGATTTTCTTTGTGTTTTTTTATGAATACCTCATATTAATTATATATGTATTTTAAATTCTGTTATTTAATTCTGTCATTTAAATTATGTCAATATAAATACAGTGCCTATACTATAATATGTAAATAAATACAGTGCATATACTGTAATATATATTTTATAAATACAGTGCCTATACTGCAATATGTATTTTAAATTCTGTCATTTAATTCTGTCATTTAAATTATGTCAATATAAATACAGTGCCTATACTGTAATATGTAAATAAATATAGTACCTATACTGTAATATGTATTTTATAAATACAGTGCCTATACTGTAATATGTATGCTCTCAGTTTCTGCAATTTAAATTCATTTACTTACATGTATTTAAGTTCCGTATTTATTTACGATTTTGCGTATTTTGTACAAACTTGTAACGCCCCAGTCCCAAAATACGTAGGACCAAGTACGTAAATATGCCAGCTGTATACATACGAAGTACATGTGCCTTGTATGTATACATAAACTGTAAAATATAGTAAACCACAACTAACTAATCTCATCCACAAAATAAAGAAATAAAAGATAACATATAATAAATTATTTTGGTACGATGTGTTGGGTGGAGACACATCCACTACCAACCAAAATAAAAAGGAAGAAGTATATGATATATAAAAGGGCTAAGTGGAAGTAGCAAGGAGGAACCGAGTCACGTCATCTTTGAATAAATGGAGAAGGCCACGATCCCAGCTAGGATACCTGCGGAAGATATGAACACACACCTGGAGAATAACCAGGTCCTCAGACGGACGTAGCAAGATACAGGAAGAACATGCTAATATGAACTGTCAGAATAATAAAATAATATATAAATGACTATCCTAGACACAAATATGCAAAGGAGATTCTAACCGCCTATTGTGCAACTTAGAGGACAACTTTCATGCGCATGGGTGGGATTTTAGGCTATAAGTACGTAACTGGCATCCAGTGATCCGTATCCGACCGTAATGTCCAAAACGTCAAAGGATATCTGCAAATATATCGCCATAGTTCCTTTCAAAAACTATGGTTTACCCGTTTGGCTTCCCATACGCACTAGCGACTGTCCTCCCCCAATATTTCCCACATTATTCAAGTCATATCCATGGCTCGTCCAGTTTTGTAACTGCTTGAGTCTCTAAAACCCTAGTCATAGCAGTTACGAACAACTACCGTCACACGACTTTAGAGATGGCCAATCCATAAGTCATGCCCTTAACAAAATATCTCAAACCGTGTAGTGTGAGTGTCATGGCCAAATGAGTTATAAGGATATCCCTCAACAAGAAGGTAGTCCGCTAAAACTAAGTTAACATGCATATAGTAAAGTAAAATGACTAATAGAGTCGCTTGCACCCAAGTGTCGCTTGGACGCGCAGTTATAACAAAGGAAACTAACAATATGAAACAAAGTAAATAATACAAAAAATAAATAACATGACAGTAAATTAGCAAGGTATACTTGCCTGGTAGGACGCCTGGTGTGCTGCGATGATTAATATGGCACAAAATATAACCTCGATGTTACAACTACGCAAGACGGCCTCCAATGATGGCACGGACGGTTTCGTCGGGTCCAGAATAATCAATTTAGTTAGGAACGACATAAAGAAGTATAAATTCGGAGAGAGTAGGAATATGATGGTCGAGAATCGAAAATGATGGAATTTGTGGAATAATACATATACTATTTTAAAAATTATTATAATACCATACTTGAGAGAAAATATTATACCTAAAATTTTATGTAACTACTTGAGTATAATTTATATATAACAATTTTGAAAACTACATTTTAGTAGTCCAAGATATTTTTAGGCTCAAAACTTATATTTTGATTAAGAACTATATAATAATATATTTTTAAGGCCAAATTAGGTTTGAAAGAAAATAGCTAGTATACTTTATTAAAATCGTAGAAAAATGCAAGAATCTTATTTAGGAATATAACAATATTATGAATGTTAGTAAAACCAATGGATATATCCCTAATAGTATTAAAAATGTATTGGTATACCACTATATTACACAAAATATTAATAAATTAAATATCAACAGTATATACATATATTAATTTAGTAAATTAAATTAGTGATAATGATGGTGATTAATAATAATAATACTAATAATAATAATAATAATAATAATAATAATAATAATAATAATAAAACAGCAACAAATAAAAAAATAAATTAAAACAACAATACCACACCATTAAATAAAAAAACCCAATGCTATTTGAAAAGAGGAGAGAGAGAGAGAAGAAAAGGAGAAAGGGAAGAGGGATCAGAAAGAGGGAAGGTCGGGAGAGAGGGAGATGGAGGCGCGAGAGAGAGTGAGAAGCCGGAAAAGAAGAAGGAAGAAGGGGAGCGGAAGGAGCGAAGTCTCGGGAGAGCTCGGCGGAGGGCGTACGGGGCTCGGACGGCAGGGCGGAGACGGGGGTGCGGCTGAAGGCTGTCGCCGCGCGCGGTGGAGCGGACCGAGCTCGCGAAGGCGGAGGCTTGGTACGGAATGATTGGGGTGTGCACGCGCGCGCTTGTCGGTGCTGTCTAGATCGGGGCGGCGCGCGGGAGCTCGTGGAAGGTCGTCGGTAGTGGATCGGGGCCAGGGCTGCTCGACGGATGGTGGTGACGGGGGCTCGGTTAGGTTCCCTATTTCTTCTTGGTGGCGGATTGGGGGTTCCGGTGGCGGATTGGGGGGTTCCGGCCGAAGGACCCTGGTGGTAATGGCGGTGATGGTTGGGAACGGGGCGGAGCTTGGACGAGGAGGACGTGGCGGCCATCGACAGTTGTCTGGCCGGAGAACGGGTCGTGACGAGGAGGCACGACAGAGAAGAGGGTTCGAGCTCGATTGGAGGTAAGTCAAGGTCGGGTTGGGGGGGAGAGCTATGCGTGAGCAACTCATGAAGGGGCAGAGGAGATCGCGAGCCGGCGCGGTCTCGAACGCCAAAGGCTGCTGCTGGGGACGGGCTCGTGCGACGGAGGCCTGATCTCGAGGTGACGGTCAGATCGGGAGCCGACATGGGTGTTGGCAGGAAGGCACCGGTAACCATAGGTAAGGGTAGTCTTTATCGATTATGGTGGTGGTTTGTAGAAGTTTTGGTGGGTCGGATCTTGGTGCTGGCGGTGATTTGGTTCTAGTGGCGGTGGTTTGGTTCTAGTGGCATTGGTGATGGGGGTGGTGATACTAATGGTGCGGTAGTTGTTCTGGTGTCGATAGGGTGGCGGTGGACTAGGAGTTTAGAGAGGAGGAACGGGTGGCCAGGAGATCGGCTTGGGGGCTGGCCGCGACGGTGATGGGGTTTGGCCGGTGCTGTCGGGACGCTGACGATGGCAGGGTGGTGTCGATGAGAATTTGATGGTGGTCGGACTCGGGTCTGGCCGGGATAGGAGGAAGTGGTGGTGCGGGCTATGGGTCATGGTGGCGGTGTGGGCCGCCGACGAGGCGCAGGAGTTCGGTTAGGGTTAGGATTAGGTTTTGCTAGGAATTGTGCCATGTCGGGTGTGTCCGACACGGGGATGGTGATGAGGAGATGTGTCCAAAATATGGACACGGAGAAGGTGAAATAATGCATTAGTAAAAGATGGAATAAAAATCGGACGGGAAACACGGACACGATGCACGCACGTTTGGTTGTGGAATTTGTGAATGGTAGCAATTTATGGATGAGTACCTACCTTTTTTAGGATGTGGGAATTCCCAGTTGGATAAGGATTTGGAGGATTTCAATTTTTCCATAGATAATTCACTGCTTAAATTTAAATCAATCAACCTCAATCTAATCCAATTAAATTCAAACCCAACTTAGATATAGATAAATCACATATTTAAATTAAACTATTTAAATAAAATAAAATCACCATTTAAGTTATCATAATTAAGTTCAAAATATCTTTTTATAAATAATAATAATTAATTAATTTCGGAAATTAACAATAAATATTTAAACAATGAAATAATTCAAAAATACATTTTTTATAAGTTGAGATGAAATAATAAAAAATTCAAAAATTCAAATTATCTATACGCGAATTAAATTTCACGTACTCGCATGCAAACAATATTTTACATAAAATTTAAAATATTATTTCTTAAACTATTACATATACTTGTATATATAAAGGCCATTTTGAAATTTAAATATAAAAGCTTGACTTAAGCTTTTGCAGAAATATTTATATATAAAATATTTACTCAATGTTTAAAAAAAAATGAAACAAAAACTATTTATTCTTATATATTTGAATCCATAATAAAACATTTCATATATAGAAATACAAATATCTCGTATATGTGTATGCGCACGTGGCGCACAAATACCAACATAATAAAAAAATTTAAAATCATAGTGAACTTTCAGGGGGTTTACAAAACGACCACTCTAAGTCCAAGCCTAGCATGGGTTGATTGGACTTAGGTGAGCCTACACATATTCGGGGTCTAGTCGAGACATGTTGGACTTGGTTCATGGCCTCGGGTCCCGTATTTGGACTCCGATTCAACTTCATATACGCAGACAAAATACTTAAATAATAAACTAATTAATTTCAGATTTTGTCCTTTACTTTTTTGAATTTTTAGACTAGTTTTTAATTCTGAATAAATTCCAGAAAAATTACTATAAAATACTATGTTATTTAAGATAATTTAATATAATTTTTTTAGGATTTAATTTACTGTTTTGCCACTGTTTAAAAATAGGAAACCAGAACTCATTTTCAATGTACACTTGTAAACTGATTTTTAATAAATACTTACACTGGATTATAAATTCCAGAAAATTTATATTAAATTACTATAACTAACAAGGGTCGATTTGGTTTATTATTTCATATAAAATAGGACTGTTTAACTATCTTAATAATTATTAGAACACAATGTACAGTCTGAATAATTAATTAATTAATATTGACTTGTGTGTTTTTGTGGGTTTTTGGGATATTTTAGTATCAGGACCTTACCCTACCTTAGTGTCGAGATACTACGTGTTGGTATAGATGTTGTAACACCCCACATTGGACTGCTAGAGCGTCACTTAGCTAGTACCCTATTAGGAGCCGTATCACACCACTAGTGTAAATATTAAATCATAACTTAGAGAGCAGGACTGTCTAGACTATTTATTTTGTTACTGGACCTGTATCTAATTTTACATTTTGGCTATGTATTTGGAACATATTCGTATACTATATAATTTTGCGTTGTGATGATTTACTTCAACATGACAAATAGAACTGTTATCACACTTTGATCTTGTATTGCTTATTTTTAAGAACAGTTTACTATGTTTTATCTCAAGCGTAGGCTGGACATGGTTCGGTCCGGCCCAACAATTTGGGTAGCGGATCGTGACATATTTTTAGTGGTGGCCCATGCAGGTCAAGACTAAGTTGTTTTGGTTATGTTATTGTACCAAGTATGCTGGCAATTAGGAACTTAAGATAACTAGATAATACTAGGAATAACATTTAGAACTCCTAGAGGATTACTAGGATTGCAACATAGAAAACTCATCACAGCATAGGACCGTTATTATAGATTAGATTTTTGTTGTTGTTTGTGATTGTTTACTTAAAGAGTTCTTATAAGTTCTTTTATTTTCTATTAGATGGTGCTCACACGCTCATCCCAGTATGCCACACCTGAAAATGACACACTTCCTATCCAGCCGGTCGACCAGTTGACCGAAGTACCTCCATCTCCACCTACCATATACCCCCACTCCACAAATCCACTAACCCAGATGCCTCCACCACCTCCCACCTCACAGTCCCAGCAGAACCCGATAGTCCCACCACCACCTATTATTATAACTACCCAGGCTTCCGTCACTCTCGACGGGAACCAGATGCTCACTCTGTTCCAGGGGTTCCTAACGACCCATCAGGAGCAGACCACCTAACTTCGCCAGGACATGGAGCGTTCTAAGGAGCGTACTATGGTCCTACCCCCGGTAGAGCCACGACCGAGAGCGGGAAATATCAAGGACTTTATGAGCTAGAACCTCAGGGAGTTCATGGGGACTGAAGGCATCATAGTCTCAGATGACTGGCTAGACTCGGTAAAGAGGAAGCTCCTTGGAGCTAGGTTGCTGGGTGACCTTCAGGTCGAGGCAGCAGGATTTCTGCTGACAGACTTAGCAGAAGTTTGGTTCAGGAATGAGCCACTATTCGCGAGAGGGAGAGCCACATGGGATCAGTTCAAGAAGAAATTCTTCTTGACTACCGCTAGAGTAGCCATAGGATTACAAGTCCAGAACATCCAGCAGGAGAACCGTTCTGTTGACGAGTACGCGACAGAGTTTAGTCGTTTGAGTCATTTTGCTTCTAGCCTGGTTGCAGACCCCGAGGAGATGATGCGTAGATTTTGCCATGGTCTAGTCCCAGATATTGGCATCCTCCTAGTGGCAAACGGGATGACTGACTACTACCAGAGCCTAGAGTTGGCCCGGGGGATAGAGGAGCGTCCTCTGTCTTGTAAGAGGCCGGCTTCCGTACACCACGAGGGACCTTTCAAGCGCCAGGCATTCCAGTCGAGAGCACTAGTACCGCACCAGCAGACATACCGTCCTCCCACCCCACATCACCCAATCCCACCAGTTAGAGCTTCGGGACCACAGCAGCAGAGGGGAGCTGTGTGTCTATAATGTAGAAGGCCAGGGCATGATTATGCCATCTGCAGGAAGAGGTTGAAGTAGTGCTTAGCTTGTGGGTCTACCACCCATCAGCTTCGGGATTGCCCAGTAGCGAGAGCACTAGGTATTGGACCACCATCTAGAGGATCGCCGCTCCCGACACAGCAGCAGAGGTTCGGGCAGCATCTGCAGCAGCAGAAGTGACCCCAGGGGAAGGCTTATAGTCTAGCTCTTGAGGCAGAGCCGAAGAAGGTTTCGGAGCCAGATTATTTGGCCGATGTCATCACAGGTCATGCTTATTTATATACTTTTCTAGCCATATGCTTGTTTGATTCTGGTGCATCACATAGCTTTCTGTCATTAGAATTTTTACAAAAATACCACTTAGTAGCTACATCCACCGAGGAGATGAGTAGAGTAATAACGGGAGGCGGACCAGTACCCATTAGAGCTATCTATAGATGCTCTATTACTATAGCTGGGAGAGAGTTTGGGGGACGATTCTTTGTGATGCCACTTCCCGGATATGATATCATATTGGGAATGGATTGGCTTAGCTATGCTCATGCAGCTATAGACTGTCATGAGGGCAGTATTCTGTTCAGTCCCCTAGGAATGACACCATTCAGTGTCAGGAGGACAGGGCCGGAGATCAGCCTAGAGCCGAACTGTTGTACGATAGTTGGGGAGTTAGTACAGCCATTCCCTATCATTAGAGAGTTTATGGATGTATTCCCAAAGAATCTTCCAGGACTTCTGCCTGACAGAGATGTGGAGTTCACCATAGATTTAGTACCGGGCTCTTCACCAGTATCCCGGGATTGCTATAGGATGAACCCCAGGGAGGCCGTAGAGATGAAGGAGCAGATCGATGACCTGTTGAAAAAGAGTTTCATTCGATCTAGTGCTTTTCCATGGGGAGTACCAGTGCTCTTTGTGCCGAAGAAGGATGGTACAGTTCGGTTGTGTATTGACTACCGGGCGTTGAACTCCATTACTATCAAGAATAAATATCCGTTACCTCGGATAGATGATTTGTTCGACCAGTTGAGTGGGGCGAAGGTATTTTCTAGGATAGATTTAAGATCCGGTTACCACCAGGTGAAAGTTAGGACTGAAGACATCCAGAAGACTGTGTTCAACACGAAGTATGGGCAGTACGAGTTTTTGGTGATGCCATTTGGTCTCATAAATGCGCCAGCTGTCTTTATAAACTTGATGAACAAAACATTTCACCAGTATCTGGATAAGTTCGTCATGGTGTTTATCGACGACATCCTGATATACTCGAAGACGCCGGAAGAGCACGCAGAGCACTTGCGGACAGTTTTGGAAATTCTGAGGAATGAGAGATTGTATGGCAAATTGTCGAAGTGTGAGTTCTTTCTAGACCGAGTGGAGTTTTTCGGTCATGTGGTCACTGGAGAGGGGATCTCAGTGGATCCCATGAAGATTGCTGCCGTCGAAACGTAGAAGGCTCTGACATCAATTTCAGAGATCAAGAGTTTATTGGGATTAGCAGGCTATTATAGGAAGTTTGTCCAGGAATTTGCTAGAATAGCTGAACCCATGACAAAGCTGACGTAGAAAGATGCATAGTACATCTGGTCAGAGGACTGTCAGACTGCATTTGAGGAGCTAAAAAGGAGGCTGACGACCGCTCCAGTTCTAACATTACCTTCAGGATCTGGAGGTTTCATCATTTACAGTGCTGCTTCGGGAAAGGGCTAGGATGTGTCCTGCAG
>JANAVB010037618.1:4998623-5000392 GCA_029216955.1 Iris pallida
GATCTTGTGTGCTGCTAGGAAGAGGCTTCGACCTTATTGTTGGGGGTTTGACCTAGAAGGAGTACGACCATCTTAATTTCGAGAACGAAATTCTTCTAAGGAGGGTAGACTGTAGCACACAGTTTCTAAATGAGGGTAATTTTAAAATTTTATAATTATAATCATTTAATAATGATATTTAAACCATGTTATAATTTTTGGTGATTTTTAATTATTTTAAAACTATTTAAAATGTTGAATTGTGATTTGATGGTTAACTAGTGTAACCCTAGAGACTGTATGACCTAGAGACTAACCATGACCATGGGACCTAACCATGTGATTAGGATGACTAATTGTGACTTTTAGCCTAAGGATTTTTGGTCATTTTGACTTATTAATGAAAATAAATTTTAATTAATTAGTATTGTGCTAATTGAATTGTTAGGGACTAACCTAGTTTTGACTAACCTAGATGTTAATGATGATCATGGAGGTTTAGTTTAGAAGGTTAGAGACTTAATGGTTAAGTTAGATTAACAATATCTAGATATTTCATAGTAGGATATTTACCCCTTAGGATATTTGTGAAAAAAGAAAGCCTTATGACTAGTTGAACCAATAGGAAGGCTTAGAATTGGGTGGACACTCCTAGCCACTCATCTACATGAAAAACTAACCCTAATTCATCTAATGACCAGCCATCAAGTGCCCCCTCCCTTCCTATAAAGAATCCTTAAGAAAAACCCTTGCCTCTTTTTACCTCTACATAGAACCCTAAGTGTTCTTCCCAAATTAGAGAGCTTCCCTGTTTGATTGGATTTCCTTACCCTCACATTCCTCCATCCAAACTTCTCCTAATCCATCCCACACAATCAAGGAAGGATTCTATCCAGGAAATTGGGTAGGTAAAGGGAGGTGTCCTTTTGGATAGATTCGTATCGGAGCTGTGTCCTAAAGATTTTTATTGAATTCCACTCCAATAGGTAAAACCAATCCTCTAACTTGATTTCCTTTGTATATTAATTAGTTTTGAATCCAAAGGATCCACCCCATGCATGTGTCCCCTTAGATTCAATTTTGAGACCATTTGGAGTCATTTGAGGATGTTATAGGTGTGTCTTGTGTCCTACTTGATAGATCCCAAATTAGGACACCCCATGTGTATGTATGTATGATAATAGTTTAAATAGATATTTAAATTTGGTTTTAGAATGGTTAGAGAGTGGATTGATCTTAGTTAGGATGGTTAGAATGAGTTTCATTGGATACCTATGTTGGTATCCAAGTATCTTGGCCAACGCAAATTCGTCATAATTTTTATCCACGTTTTTAGTATCCAAAGCAACTTTGAAATGTCATAACTTTTAGCTTAGAACTCCGATTTATCTCCCGTTTTTTTAAAAGAACCGTATCGAAGTTAGCTTTCCAAATATATATATTTTAATAAGCCAAATTCGTTATAAAACTTTTGTAAAATTATTTGAGTGTCAGCTGTACGAAAGACGAACGCATTTCGGTGTTTTTGCGATTTCGGGAGCTTCCGGACACGAAATGCGATCCGTTTAAAGTTTCGGAAAGCTAACACAAAGGGCTACGACATACTTTAATCCTAGAATTTGGTGAAGGCCTAATTGGTACAGTATTGGTTTTAAGTAGAAGAGTGACTATACGACATAGACATTTTGTGTAACCTATGAGCCTATGTAGTATGGATATTAAATGAATGTAGAGTATGAAATGTATGTATGTATCCTCTTTCATTAATATATATAATATATATAATATAT
>JANAVB010037618.1:5000405-5002905 GCA_029216955.1 Iris pallida
CGAGAGGGAGAGCCACATGGGATCAGTTCAAGAAGAATTCTTCTTGACTACCGCTAGAGTAGCCAGGATTACAAGTCCAGAACATCCAGCAGGAGAACCGTTCTGTTGACGAGTACGCGACAGAGTTTAGTCGTTTGAGTCATTTTGCTTCTAGCCTGGTTGCAGACCCCGAGGAGATGATGCGTAGATTTTGCCATGGTCTAGTCCCAGATATTGGCATCCTCCTAGTGGCAAACGGGATGACTGACTACTACCAGAGCCTAGAGTTGGCCCGGGGGATAGAGGAGCGTCCTCTGTCTTGTAAGAGGCCGGCTTCCGTACACCACGAGGACCTTTCAAGCGCCAGGCATTCCAGTCGAGAGCACTAGTACCGCACCAGCAGACATACCGTCCTCCCACCCCACATCACCCAATCCCACCAGTTAGAGCTTCGGGACCACAGCAGAGGGGAGCTGTGTGTCTATAATGTAGAAGGCCAGGGCATGATTATGCCATCTGCAGGAAGAGGTTGAAGTAGTGCTTAGCTTGTGGGTCTACCACCCATCAGCTTCGGGATTGCCCAGTAGCGAGAGCACTAGGTATTGGACCACCATCTAGAGGATCGCCGCTCCCGACACAGCAGCAGAGGTTCGGGCAGCATCTGCAGCAGCAGAAGTGACCCCAGGGGAAGGCTTATAGTCTAGCTCTTGAGGCAGAGCCGAAGAAGGTTTCGGAGCCAGATTATTTGGCCGATGTCATCACAGGTCATGCTTATTTATATACTTTTCTAGCCATATGCTTGTTTGATTCTGGTGCATCACATAGCTTTCTGTCATTAGAATTTTTACAAAAATACCACTTAGTAGCTACATCCACCGAGGAGATGAGTAGAGTATAACGGGAGGCGGACCAGTACCCATTAGAGCTATCTATAGATGCTCTATTACTATAGCTGGGAGAGAGTTTGGGGGACGATTCTTTGTGATGCCACTTCCCGGATATGATATCATATTGGGAATGGATTGGCTTAGCTATGCTCATGCAGCTATAGACTGTCATGAGGGCAGTATTCTGTTCAGTCCCCTAGGAATGACACCATTCAGTGTCAGGAGGACAGGGCCGGAGATCAGCCTAGAGCCGAACTGTTGTACGATAGTTGGGGAGTTAGTACAGCCATTCCCTATCATTAGAGAGTTTATGGATGTATTCCCAAAGAATCTTCCAGGACTTCTGCCTGACAGAGATGTGGAGTTCACCATAGATTTAGTACCGGCTCTTCACCAGTATCCCGGGATTGCTATAGGAGAATGAACCCCAGGGAGGCCGTAGAGATGAAGGAGCAGATCGATGACCTGTTGAAAAAGAGTTTCATTCGATCTAGTGCTTTTCCATGGGGAGTACCAGTGCTCTTTGTGCCGAAGAAGGATGGTACAGTTCGGTTGTGTATTGACTACCGGGCGTTGAACTCCATTACTATCAAGAATAAATATCCGTTACCTCGGATAGATGATTTGTTCGACCAGTTGAGTGGGGCGAAGGTATTTTCTAGGATAGATTTAAGATCCGGTTACCACCATGAAAGTTAGGACTGAAGACATCCAGAAGACTGTGTTCAACACGAAGTATGGGCAGTACGAGTTTTTGGTGATGCCATTTGGTCTCATAAATGCGCCAGCTGTCTTTATAAACTTGATGAACAAAACATTTCACCAGTATCTGGATAAGTTCGTCATGGTGTTTATCGACGACATCCTGATATACTCGAAGACGCCGGAAGAGCACGCAGAGCACTTGCGGACAGTTTTGGAAATTCTGAGGAATGAGAGATTGTATGGCAAATTGTCGAAGTGTGAGTTCTTTCTAGACCGAGTGGAGTTTTTCGGTCATGTGGTCACTGGAGAGGGGATCTCAGTGGATCCCATGAAGATTGCTGCCGTCGAAACGTAGAAGGCTCTGACATCAATTTCAGAGATCAAGAGTTTATTGGATTAGCAGGACTATTATAGGAAGTTCGTCCAGGACTTTGCTAGGATAGCTGAACCCATGACAAAGCTGACGAGAAGGATGCAGAGTACATCTGGTCAGCGGACTGTCAGACAGCATTTGAGGAGCTGAAAGATGAGGCTGACGACCGCTCCAGTTCTACATTACCTTCAGGATCTGGAGGTTTCATCATTTACAGTGATAGCTTCTGGGAAGGGGCTAGGATGTGTCCTGCAGCAGCATGGAAAAGTGATTGCTTATGCATCTAGGCAATTAGCGACTCATGAACGAAATTATCCTACCCACTGACCTCGAGTTAGCTGCGGTGATCTTTGCACTCAAGTTATGGAAACATTACTTATACGAGAGCGTGTGGAAATCTTTACTGACCACAAGAGCTTGAAGTATAGTGTTCACGCAGAAGGAGCTGAACATGAGGCAAAGAGATGGTTGGAGTTGATGAAGGACTTCGACATTCGATTTACAGTATCACCCCGGGAAGGCAAATGTGGTGGCGGATGCGCTGAGCAGGCATCCG
>JANAVB010037618.1:5007905-5197905 GCA_029216955.1 Iris pallida
TGTAGGCTGGACATGGTTCGGCCCGGCCCAACAATTTGGGTAGCGGGTCGTGACACCCCATGTTACAGTGGCACAACACCACGATAAGGTACCCTGGGTAGGGGTAAGCCACGGCCTTGTAAGCCATGTCGTTGCAGCGTAACACGTAAGGAAGTCTTAGGCTTCATGCTGGGTAGAATGGCACTACAAAGAGGCTATGTAGCCTCCCTTCCCAAAAAATTATTTTTTTATTTACTTGATTTAAGTGGTAATTTTTAGATTTTTAAATAATTATTTAGTTAGTTATTCAGTAGACGATTTTAGTCATAGTATGAATTAGAGTACAAGGTGACTAGAAATCGTGGCACGGATAGTGCAGTGGCGTGCTTTGACTAGTGTTTAGCCATGGTAGGAAAATGCCAAGCCATAGGTGTGTCCTAATTAGAAAAACTAGGCCAAGTTGCGACTTAAGCCTTACCGAAGATTTTATTTATTATTTAATTATATATTGAGTTTTAGGGAACCTGGTTGTACCGAACCTGTCCAGATTGGGCCCAAGTCAAATCCAAGCCCAGGTAGGCATGTAGTGGAACCAAATACGGCCTTATAGACATATTTTTAAATGCAAATATTTTTGTACATATTTTTAGAAATTGGTAGTTATTTTCTAAATATTTTTATACGTAGATTATAGGTATTAGTTATTGTTAAATAGTGTTTTACAAAATTTGTATGATCTTCTGGAGCCAGATAAGTAGTGTGCATGTTATATCCATCCAGAAAACGACTTTTGGGCTATTTATTGTTATTAGAATTTTTATTATCATTAATATTTCTTGTTGTTATTAAATGATAACGATTTATATTTATTAATCATTTATTATATAAATGATATATATATATATATATTATATATATATATATATATATATATATATATATATATTATCTATATATATATATAGTGTGTGTGTGTGTGTGTGTGTGGTGTGTGTGTGTGTGTGTGTGTGTGTTTGTGTGTGTGTGTATTTCTATAAATAAGACACTATATTATGAATATAAATATATTAGGATATTATTTGGTTATATTGCTGATATATATATGTATAGTGTATATATATGATATATATATATGGTGCTATATAGATATTATTTTGTTATATGTGTGTGAATAATATAATATATATATATCTATATATATATAATATATATAGATATATATATAATATATATATATATATATATATAGCCAGATAAGTAGTGTGCTGTTTATCCATCAGAAACGAATTTTGGGCTATTTTAATTGTTATTAGGATTTTTATTATCATTATATTTCTTGTTGTTATTAAATGATAACGATTTATATTTATTAAATTATTTATTATATAAATGATATGTATATATATATATGTGTGGGTGTGTGTGTGTGTGTGTGTGTATTTCTATAAAATAAGATTATTTGGTTATATGTGCATGAATATATAATATATATATATTATATTATATATAATATAAATATATATTATATATATATATATATATATATATATATATATATATATATATATTATAGATATAGATATATATATGTACGTAGATAGATATTATTTGTTTAATATATATATATATATATATATATATATATTATATATATATATAATATATATATATATATATAATTTATATAGATATATATATGTACGATAGATATATTTTTGTTTATATATATATATATATATATATATATATATAATATATATATATATATATATATATATTATATATATATATATAATATATATAGATATATTATATAGGAATTTATATATGTATGTATATATTAAGTATATGTAGAAATTTGTGGTGTTATATATATACATATATAGGACTGAATGTCTAAGTGTATGTACCTATATATATATATATATATATATATATATTATATATATATATATATATTATATATATATATATATATATATATATAGGTAACAAACAATTGATCAAGGAAAATAGAGCAACAATAAAACCCCACGAGGCCACGAGCCCAGCCAACCCTCAGGCCAAGCCCCAAGCCAGCTATCGAGCCCAGGGCCCAGCAAGCCAGCTCTCGAGCCCAGCCCAGCCGAGAGAACACCCCCGTTCTCTGTGAATGGAATATATATAGAGAGAGCGATCGAGAAGGGAAGGAATTCACAAAACCCTAACCCTTCACACGACCAGGCCGACCTCCCACGGAGTTGGCACACCTCCGGGCCGCCTGCACCGCCATGACAAGTGCCGGAGCGCCGCCAAGCAGCTGTGGCCGACCGAAAATAGAGCAATGCTCTGTTTTGTCGACAGCAGGTACCCGTTTTCCCGATTAGAATTCCTCTTGTCTCCGTAACCAAATTTGACCTGTAAATTTCTACATGTAGATGGGTTAATCCTTTACACGACCCTTCAAGTAGATCGATCTGGTTACTCTAGATTATATTTGAGAATTCTTGAAAAATCAAGAAATATCACAAAACTTAGAATGCAAACACTGCTTCCAAACCCTGTTTGGGAAGGCAAATTTATGTCTACCTATTGCGAGTTTTAGAAATCTATTAAAACAGATTCAATAACAACCTAACCGTGATGGAAATCCAATTATTATTTTTGTTTCTAGTTGTTTAGTCAGCGATATAAATCAGATTGAAAACCAAAATAAAAATATGAAAAAATAGTTTAGAAACATTGAGATTCTTCCGAACCAACGTGCGTCCCGCCAATCCGAACGACGTTGTTGCGAGCCGAAAGCATCGAAAGGTGCGTAACGGCTTCGTGGATGTCTGGGCTTTGACGAAATTCAAATTGGTTGCGTGTGCGCGACGAATTTGATGCATATTCGTCGAAATTCACCGTATCGGCCTCTATGCAAATTTCCCAATTACTTTGTGCACGTTCTTCAGATCGAAACGAAACTTGCGCCAACAGGACTGTATCATTTTTCTGGTCCTATATGCCAAGTTTGGTCCAATTCTGAGATAGCTGATCGGATCGCCGTTTCGTGGGCCCCACGTTCCGATTCAACAGACGATTTGTGCACGACCTGCCGGAATCCAATACTGGACATACCACTGGATTCGTATCATCAAAACAAATCCTTAGACATATAGTTTGACGACTTTAGAGACCATTGACTCTGACACGCTTTTCGGTACAAAGCGGGTCTAACGGCGGACACCGTTTTGACCCAAAATTATCGTTTTGTCCCTGTGTCCAGAATTAGACTTAAGGATAGGCAATCCTAGCTAATTTGAATATTCTAAAATGTTGGCAATGCCTGTTTCAACTTTCGAAGACAGTTGTGATGACTTGGACTTTATGGCTTGGTAGTTGACTATATTTTTTTGGATCTGCGTGCAACCTTCAGGCAAGTATACTGTGGTGGCCCATGCAGGTCAGAGTCGCAACTAGTGCGATTTTGTAGTGGTACTCGACTTAGAGTGCTGCTGCGAGCCTGCTGTTAGGATATAGGATTAGGCAGTATAGAGAGTTACTCAATCACTGTTAGGACTACTTGAGAGATTCCTTGGATGACCCTTGAGAATCTCATTATGAATATCTCGAAATTCGATTCCAACAGCTTCTGTTTATCTTCCTTGTTGTTGATGAATTTGATTCTTGGTAATCAAGGTTAATTTAAATATTCTACCAAGATGAATCATATGGGCTAGGTCGATTTAGTTATGAAATCTAGAATCTTCTACAGTCACATTAGCAAGCATGGTGAGGACATACAGTCTGATTTAGGATATATTTCTTGGGTGTGAGAATTTAAGGTTTTTACGGCCAAGTATGCGAAAATGCAAAAATTTTAAATACCATGATTCTAGAGGTATGTACCTTAGTCGAGGACTCTGTGAATATCGTAGCCTTGCTTACTAGTATGACGAAGATTCTGATTATCATGATTTTGGACAGACGCATATGTTATCAGATTTTATCTTAAGAAGGTTTATAAAATATCATTCTACCTTTTAATTCAGTCTTTTTTAAAAAAATTGTTGTTTGTCCTTCTTCAATTAACTTAGGAGTAGGAGTAGTTTTAGTTGTTAGTATAATCCTTTGTGTAACTTCCTTTGATATAAATTTCTTCTAAAATATAATAAATTGATGATTTGTGTTAGGATTTTTGACTTAGAATTGATAGTGTACTTCTGACCTTAGAATGGTGACCATTGTAGCTAGTTTCCAGTTTCATATAAGATAATACTGCCTAACAGCCCTGATTGATTCATTATTTTCCTTATCTTCCCAGTCTGGCACTCATGACCAGAGTTTGTCCCACTCAACTTGTTTCCTTGTACTACTTTTGCATCACAACTTCCGGTCCAATTTAGGCCATTCGACCATTCCCACTTAAATTATGATTATCATATGCACATTACCGTGACTTTTAATTTAGGAGCACATGACTAGTTGTTTTCTCAAAACCGATTTCACATGCATGACCTAAACATGACATCCTACACCTATGACCTTCGTGTCCCACTCGAACACACCATCTTGTTCTTCATTTGCTTCACACGACTTTCCTGACACAAGATCCCATATTGATTTATCCCACGGAGTCGCTTTTATTTCTGACTTGAATTGGGGACACCTTTTCAACCTAAACTTGTCGAGCCAAATTTTGGTCATGACCCATTTTAAGCCTACTACCCATATTTTATTTGTTGATCTTGTGTGCTGCTAGGAAGAGGCTTCGACCTTATTGTTGGGGGTTTGACCTAGAAGGAGTACGACCATCTTAATTTCGAGAACGAAATTCTTCTAAGGAGGGTAGACTTGTAGCACACAGTTTCTAAAATGAGGGTAATTTTAAAATTTTATAATTATAATCATTTAATAATGATATTTAAACCATGTTATAATTTTTGGTGATTTTTAATTATTTTAAAACTATTTAAAATGTTGAATTGTGATTTTGATGGTTAACTAGTGTAACCCTAGAGACTGTATGACCTAGAGACTAACCATGACCATGGGACCTAACCATGTGATTAGGATGACTAATTGTGACTTTTTAGCCTAAGGATGTTTTGGTCATTTTGACTTATTAATGAAAATAAATTTTAATTAATTAGTATTGTGCTAATTGAATTGTTAGGGACTAACCTAGTTTTGACTAAACCTAGATGTTAATGATGATCATGGAGGTTTAGTTAGAAGGTTAGAGACTTAATGGTTAAGTTAGATTAACAATATCTAGATATTTCATAGTAGGATATTTACCCCTTAGGATATTTGTGAAAAAGAAAGCCTTATGACTAGTTGAACCAATAGGAAGGCTTAGAATTGGGTGGACAACTCCTAGCCACTCATCTACATGAAAAACTAACCCTAATTCATCTAATGACCAGCCATCAAGTGCCCCCTCCCTTCCTATAAAGAATCCTTAAGAAAAACCCTTGCCTCTTTTTACCTCTACATAGAACCCTAAGTGTTCTTCCCCAAATTAGAGAGCTTCCCTGTTTGATTGGATTTCCTTACCCTCACATTCCTCCATCCAAACTTCTCCTAATCCATCCCACACCATCAAGGAAGGATTCTATCCAGGAAATTGGGTAAGGTGTAAAGGGAGGTGTCCTTTTGGATAGATCTTCGTATCGGAGCTGTGTCCTAAAGATTTTTATTGGAATTCCACTCCCAATAGGTAAAACCAATCCTCTAACTTGATTTCCTTTGTATATTAATTAGTTTTGAATCCAAAGGATCCACCCCCATGCATGTGTCCCCTTTAGATTCAATTTTGAGACCATTTGGAGTCCATTTGAGGATGTTATAGGTGTGTCTTGTGTCCTACTTGATAGATCCCAAATTAGGACACCCCATGTGTATGTATGTATGATAATAGTTTAAATAGATATTTAATTTGGTTTAGAATGGTTAGAGAGTGGATTGATCTTAGTTAGGATGGTTAGAATGAGTTTCATTTGGATACCTATGTTGGTATCCAAGTATCTTGGCCAACGCAAATTCGTCATAATTTTTATCCACGTTTTTAGTATCCAAAGCAACTTTGAAATGTCATAACTTTTAGCTTAGAACTCCGATTTATCTCCCGTTTTTTTAAAAGAACCGTATCGAAGTTAGCTTTCCAAATATATATATTTTAATAAGCCAAATTCGTTATAAAACTTTTTGTAAAATTATTTGAGTGTCAGCTGTACGAAAGACGAACGCATTTCGGTGTTTTTGCGATTTCGGGAGCTTCCGGACACGAAAATGCGATCCGTTTAAAGTTTCGGAAAGCTAACACAAAGGGCTACGACATACTTTAATCCTAGAATTTGGTGAAGGCCTAATTGGTACAGTATTGGTTTTAAGTAGAAGAGTGACTATACGACATAGACATTTGTGTAACCTATGAGCCTATGTAGTATGGATATTAAATGAATGTAGAGTATGAAATGTATGATATGTATCCTCTTTACATTAATATATATATATATATATATATATATATATATATATATATATATATATATATATATATATATATGGTTGAATGCAAGCATGTAGAATGCAATCAATGTAATGTATGTAAGCAATGCATAAATGCATGAATGAAAGAATGATATACAATATATGCATGAAAGTATATAATGAATGCTAGATATGAATGCAAGGTATACATGTAATGATAGATATGAATGCATAATGTATACATAATATAATATAATATATAATGATAGCATGTATGGTAATATAGAATATATGATGCAAGCATGTATATGTCCACTGTTTTTCCTTTTCCTTACATTTTTTCTTCCCTTCCCTTTCTATTTCAGTTTTTCCTCTTCTATTTTTCCATGTTGTATACAATGTATATAATGTATAGATGCATGTATTTATGTAATATGCATGAATGATATGTATATAATAAAAATAAGTATATGTATGCAACTTAATGATATGTGAATGTAATATAATGTAGAGTATGCATATATGAAATATAATGTATGCAAGTATATAATGTATTCAAATATGTAGGTATGTATAGGTGCATGAATGAATGCAAGTATGCATATGTGATATATATGTAGGCATGTATGCAATGTATGTATGTATGTATATATGATATGTATATATGCATGTATGTAATGTAAGTATGTATGTATGTATTTCTATAAACTGAGTTAACCTATAACCTTTTACACACATGCATTTATGCATCCTTTGGCACCATGTATCCCATGTCACATACACCTACCTATCACTAAATCTGAGAACATTAACACATATCCTGTCACACACATGTCACACACACACTTACTCTTTTACCTCTCCTTCGCTCTCTATATGTATATATATGTATGTGCCTATATATATAGCTTCCTATATATATCTATGTATATGAATATGTGAATGTGAATAATATATATACATTATATGACTAAGTTTGTGTGCCTTGTTAGCTTATGGCTTAGTTTTGTGCTTGGTTTAGCAAGTGACTTAGGCTATGAGTTAGTAGCTATCTTGGATACTTGATTTGCATATACTTAGTTTGTTTAGACCTAGAATTGACTAACCTAGACTAGTTGACCATTGTTGACCCAACCCTAGTTAGTTTGACCACAGTTGACCAGAGTTGACCAAGAGTTGACTTTGACCTAGATTGACTTAGACTCATGTAGATTGTATTATAATTTCAATTACCATATAAATTAAACACTTTATAACCTGTTTTACTCTAAATAGGAATCTGTGACACCAGTTCGGACATCTATTCATATCAGTCATACAGGGTGACAGGCGAGTACATTCTCTGATCGTTTCATATTTGTCAGAACTTTTTTTCTTGCTCTAGATTACTTTACTTGATACTGACACGATTGTTATCACGGATTGGTACTATATGGATATTCTCTTGCGATGTTATCTCTATTATGTTCAACATATACATATTGTGATGTGCATTTCATGAACATATTGTATTTATTGTACACCCCTATTCATGTATACTCATTGTGCATCTTGTACTCTCATGATCACATGAGCTTCGTGGAGACTATTGTACAAGGTAGCGTAACTGGATTGGATCCTTGTGTATTGATTGGAGAGGGTGAGTAGGAATGGTTATGTAATCAAATCCCATGGTACGACTATTGTGCGCTTCCATTGTACACTCACGTTATGATGGATGCTACCTATTGTTATTGTGCAACCTAAGCCGTTTACATAACCATATTGTGCTCTAAATCACTAGTATTACAGTTTTACTTATCCTGTATATATTTCAGTTATAAATTCTCTCTCGTTTTCATATACATCTTCTTACAGTTCATGTATCTTACTCTTTTGTATGCTTATATTTCCTAACATGTTATGAACTGCGTGAGATGTATTGTGCTCGCTCTTGTCCTGACTGGACCTGTTGAAAATATTACAGATGATGATGGTGACTGCCCTACTTTCTATGGGGCACATGAGGGTGACACTCAGGAGCCTGAGGAGCATCTAGCTCAGTAGAGGGTGCCTAGTCTAGTCTAGTATTTATAGTTTTCAGTTTGTATCGGATTGTTCCGATTGTTAGTTGAGACTTAATTATATTTCAGGACTTGTATTTATTTGTGTTGGACATCTACTTTGTGTGGTATGATAACTCTATTTATATTCAGTTTCTTTCTTTTATCTGATTCCATATCGTGCTCTATCTTCCCTAGACTTGTGATTGAGATATAGAGTTGAGATGTTATATTATACCTCCGTGCGGAGATGATATGTTTATATCATATTGTTGTTAGATGTTAGATGTTATAGACGAACTATACAACGTTCTACCGTCGACACTGCGGCGTAGGCTGGACGTATCCACGTTCTCGTGCCCTTCCTCAGGGTGCGGGTCGTGACATATATCTTGCCCCCCTCTACAGTTTATTTATATTATTATTATATATTTCTACTAGTGGATTATTGACATGTGATTTGTTCATCATGCACGCTAGTACATATATATATAGTCCGTGTTTATAGTTAGCCTTGTAGTTCATATTGGATTGGTTCTCTCGTGTATCTTGATTGGGTTGTGTCGTGTCATCACCTGTACTTGGACTGAGTCGCATCGTGTCATAGGATGAATAAGTCATAACGGAACTACTGTGTCTTGAATTTGTAAAGCTAACCTGCGAGTCCACACTAGGGGCGAGGGTTAGTAGTTATCTTTATTTCGATTCCTGAAGCTAACCTGCGAGTCCATACTAGGGGCGAGCGTTAGTAGATATTTGTCTGCATCTGAGAGTCCACACTAGGAGCGAGGGTGAATTCTTGAAGCTAACCTGCGAGTCCACACTAGGGGCGAGGGTTAGTAGTTATCCGTTCCGCACCTGCGAGTCCACACTAGGGGCGAGGGTGATTTTTGATGCTAGCCTGCGAGTCCACACTAGGGGCGAGGGTTAGTAGTTGTTCAAACCTGCGAGTCCACACTAGGGGCAAGGTTTTGAGTATTCGATTAGTTATCCGTTGACATCGTGTTTCTCTTGTTCTCCTCCAGCAGTTCGTTTATGCGTAGTGGTTCTTCCAGTCGTGTATAGTCGTGATTTCATGTTGATTGGACTTTTCCTATTTAATTCCAGTATTTTCTTTATTGCATGATAAAATGCTAGATAGGCATGTTTTTTGTATCGTGCTATGTCCCTTGAGGACCTGATGATCTCTTCAGGTTTAGCGATTGCATGGAGTTCGCTAGTGGTTCTGGACGACAGATGTGATGATACGCTTGCCCGCTCGTACTTTCATACCTTATCATGAGAGTCAAAAATTGAATTCTCTCGGTTTATATAATAGAGCTTGCTGGCTGTTCATATTCTTCTATTAGATTCAATCAATCTCGAAAAATGAAGAGTCATCATGACATTTAATGAACTCATGCCAGCGTGTCAGGACTCATTCCCACTTTCTGTTCAAAGTAATTTCGAACTTTTGAAACTCATAAAGTTCGAAAACTTTGAAGGGGGTCTTGTAGGATGTGGAAAATTATGACACGCTGTCATTTTTTATCCATACGCTTAAAGACAGATGACAGTTGAAGCCATACGCTCAATTCAGGGTTGTACGCTCATTCAAAAGCCATACGCTCAGTAAATATTTTATTATTTACTGAAGTGACAGCACAACATATGTTTAAATGAGGAATGAATCTGACACTTCATCTTTCGTGCAAAGACAGCTGTCACGAGAAAAGTAACTGTCGTATAGGTTTTCGAAGAGCCGGTTTTGTCTTTTACGAGGACAACTCAGCAACCTTCATAAATACAAAAGCCATCATTACTGTCAGTTTTGACAGTCTGTCAGCCGTAAAATCCGCAGTCACGACGCTCGAGAAGATTTTGTCAGTTATGGGAAGATATGGTGTACCAAAGAAGATTGATGATAGCCACGTGGCCACTTCTCCAGTGAGCGTATCAACCTCACATGACTCCTTCTTCACCCAGCCAAGTGAGCGTATCGACCTCACATGACTCCTTCTTCACATAGTCAAGTGAGCGTATGGACTTCACATGATTCCTTGCTAAATAAGCGAGCGTATGACCTCACATGACTCCTTGCCCACAAAGTGAGCGTATGGATTTCCTATGGCACTACGCTGTCCAAGTCAGCGTATAAACTCTCTTTCAACGAGGCAGCGTATTACAGCAACCATATCCAGGATTACAGTCAACACACGTTCTCACGTGTCCTGTACCAGTTATCCACTTCTCTAGAAGTTATGCAACGTGGCATCCAGGCCATCAATCTCTCCTGAACATGCTCCACTACTTTCAACCGCACGCTAATGTGTCTCCATCAGAATTCGCCACGCGTCCCTGCAGTTATGCACACGTCAAGTAACTACCTGAGCGTATGCTTAAGGACAGTTATCCTGAACTCTATAAAAAAGAGTTTCTTCATCCTCATCAGAGAGACAGATCATTTTCAGAGGGAACAGAGAGATTGCCCAGTTGCTGTCCAAGTTCTTCGAAGTTCGAGTTTTCTTCATCGCATCGTCCAAGGGATAAAGTAATCGTCTTCTAGATTAGATTCCTACAGTTGTAATTTTCTCAGATACAAAATAAATAAAGTGAATTTATTTATGGAAAACAAATTGGCGACTCTGCTGGGGAAAGCTGTCTCCTCCAATGAGATAGCAACAACTCAATGCGATACTTCGTCGATCGGCTTGACGAAGAAGACGATGGTTGTACAATTCGACCAATCGGCTTATGAAAAATGCTCAAGGCGAAGGAGGGCCGCACTGCTTCCTCCGCTCTTCCTGTTGCCAAGAAGAAGCGACACTCCGTCTATGTCCCTAAATCTTCTGCAGCAATTCGAGACGCTTCTGTCACTTCTCATGCTGACAAGAACACGTCTTCAACTTCCATGAAGCACACTTCGGCTTCTCGGAACACGGCAATAGTGGTTTCCCCTAATCACGCTGACAAAATTGGTTCTTTAACCAAGTCAATGTGTTCAAGGAAAACCATCTCTGGACATGTCAAAGTCCCTTCTCCTTCTATTCTTACGACAGCAGTCGGCTCTTTAGCCATTGATGACTCTGAGCGTATGGCATTCAAAGGGCAGCGTACGGCAAAGGCAGCGTACAAAAGCCAACATCAGGCAGCGTACGCTGAGCCAAAGCCAGTGTATGCTAATAAAAAGGCAGCGTATGACCAGAAGTCCAAACTGAAGTCAGCGTATGCTAACAAATACAGTCCTTTGACTGTTTCTGAAAATCAGATTGGGGGTTCTCTTCCACAGAACATACAAATGATTCCCCCTCAACTTGCACATCTTGTGCCAACCAAGGAGAAAGACTCTTTAGTCAACTCCTCTACTCCTAAGGTCTTTACCTCTGGAGTTAATTTGACTAGTACTCTTACTAGATCAAACAATGGAAAACGCCTTTTGGCTAATTCCTCCAAAGATGGATTATTACCGACTCCTAGTCGGAATAATACTCATCTTCCTTCTCTCAAAATTTCTCGGTCTGAGAAAGGCAAATTACAAGTATCCAAGACTGATATTAAAGTCAAATCTCCCACGGATCTTCGTAATAAGCTTAATCAGAATCGGTTCGGTTCCACTGAGACAAGTATATTAGACCCTGATGCAGAATATGCCAAGAACTATGTGGCTCAAATTAATCAGTCTTTATACACTCAGGAACCAAGAAGACAGAACAACAAAAGACAAGTTTCTACACAGAAACTATCTTCAAATACTTTCCAATCTGTTCCTACAGATCTCCGAGAATATTTGCAAAATAAACAGAAAATTGACACTCCATCTGGCTATGACATTGCCCATATTCGCCATGAAAAGCATGGTTGTGACTTCCAACCTCGGGTTGTCATCCAATGTTGTTGTTCACCAAAAAGACAATCTGTTTTCGAATGGATTCAATATGAACCAATGTTGGATGAAGATGAACCTCTTTATGCTTCTGTCAACATGACTTCCAGAAACATTGGGGGTAGCATACGGTCTGATGCTATATCAGACTCTGAAGATGGTGTTTATCTCGGCACTCGATCCAGGACCAGAGCCTCTTTTTCTTCTCATCCAAGTGGTAATCCGGAGATCACAGAAGACTTCCTTGGAGAGTCCAATTTTCCAGTATTGACTCCTGTAAAAAGCCCTGGGAAAGATACTGATTCACACAGTGATAATTCAGAACAGACTGTTTCATCATCTATTCCTCGAATG
Organism: Iris pallida; assembly: GCA_029216955.1. Taxonomy (NCBI): domain Eukaryota; kingdom Viridiplantae; phylum Streptophyta; class Magnoliopsida; order Asparagales; family Iridaceae; genus Iris; species Iris pallida. The sequence goes on from JANAVB010037618.1 coordinate 5,020,602, forward strand.
ATTACCACTTACATGGCAGAAAGTGATCATGAACCTTCGACTAGCAATGAGGCTCATGAACAGAGGATTTCTTCTTTAGAACAACAATTGCGAGCTATGGCAGATACATTGAGTGCTATGCACACTCTAATGCAGGCTCAACAACAGACAGCACCACCAGTGGTATTGAATACCCCTATTGTTCCAAACCCTGAACCCTCTACTATTCCGGGGGTACAATCTAATGTTCCTGTACAAACCACACCAAGTCACTCTGGAGCTGGGGGTGGTACATATGCTGCAGTTCCTCCTCCCAATTACACTCTACAAGCCACAACTCCACAATCTTCGGGAGTTGTCTCTGAAGAATTGAAGAATCTCAAAACTCAATTCGAGGCATTCAAACAGAAGGATGGTTTACAAAGGTTAGGCATCAAACAGCCTTATCCGATAGAATGGAAGCAGGTATCGTATCCACCAAAATACAAACCTCCGACCATCTCTTTCTATGATGGGACAACCTCTCCAAGTCAGTTCATTAATCATTTTGAAGTAATGACTGATCAATTGCAACCAAGTGACGCCCTCCTTACTCGGGTGTTCATTGGATGTCTCAAAGGAACGGCTTATGAATGGTATAGAAGTCTCCCTGATGGGTGCATTACCTCATTCGCCGGTTTTAAGCAAATGTTTCTTGAACGATTCTACGAAGGGCTCAATGATATGACCATGTCGGCCCTCATAAGAATCAAACAGAAGAATAATGAGACCACTGAGGAATTCATTGAGAGATTCAGAAGAGAAGCCCTCAAAATGCCTCTTGGAACTCCCGATGCTGTTACGATCGACACTTGCAAGTCGAACCTCTTACCAATTATCAGTATGTGGACAGGGTCCACTCAGTTCCAAGATTGGCCTTCTTTCATTGTCAGTGCCAAGGCTGCCGAGGTCAGTGCTGAGACCTTCAAGGGTCTGGGGGTACAAATGGCACCCAAAGAATCAAATCAGAGTGCTAGTAATAGTACTCGACCCAACAATCGCAAAGGGAAAGAAGCTCTTGAAGTCAATCTCCAAAACAGTAGTCAAGAGGTGAAAACTACCCAAGCTACTCCAGCTCCAACAAATCAACAACAGAGATCTCCTCGGCCGAAAGAAGAATATTCTTTCGATGATGATGATGTTCAGGGTATCTTTGAATGCTTACTCAAAGGTAATAAGATTCAATTGCCAGAAATTAAAAAGCCTGATGAAGCCAATAAGACAGATCATCCAAAATACTGTCCATATTATAGAATGCTGGGTCATACAATCCGGTCTTGCTATGTATTAAAAGGGAAGATTCAAGAGATGATTAAATCAGGAGCTGTGACATTAACACCCAAAGACAAAACAGTCACAGCAAATGTAATTTCAATGCAGTTCGGTGACTTCCCTCCCTTAATGGTGGAAAGTGGGATTGTTCCTATCCCCAAAGCAACTCTCGAAGTTATAAACATCCCACCAGCACAGAATGACGGACTTGTTCCTGTCACAACTAAGAAGGGAGAAATCATGTGGATTCACCCAGACTTAAAGACAGAGTTTGAGACGTCTTCCTCTTCTCCTCGGAAGATTTCCTCATCTAAAAAGAAGTTCGGGGAGACTAAGTCATGCAATGTGACTTCTAGTTTCACACCCGATTTTTATCTAACCTCTACTTTCATCTTAGCAGGAAATTCACTTTCTACGAAGATAAAATCTGTACCTCAAATTGAAGATAGGTTTGAACTCAGGCAAGGGACTCCGAGCACCTTTGGCCATCACCATGAGACATAATCAATCTCGTGTTGGCCTTAGTTTTTGGAATGAAGCTTTCATCAAACATAAAAGAACCAAGAGCAAAATAAAGAATTGCAGCATGGTTTCCATAGACCTTGAACCAGAATCTGAAGTTGAAGTTCATGCTGGAACTCGCTCAGGAAAAGTATATTTGAAAGATTATGCTAAAGTTCCTGAAGAAATTTCTGACGTTCCTCCGGTTACAGCTTCAACTCCAGTCTCTACTGAAGAGCCTTTAAATGTTCCTGTTGAGACAGTTCCTTCTAAACCAACAGCAGCTGACAAAGGCAAACAACAAGTCCGCTTCGACAAACCATTGAAGAAGTCATCTCCTACAAGACTTGAAAAGCCTTATAATTTTGATATATTGGCTCAACTAGCCAATACCCCAGCTAAATTATCAATCTTCGAGCTCTTACGCCTCTCTAAAGAGACTCGAGAAACTTTAAGTGAAGCACTGCTGCAAGCAGAAACCTGCTTAACTCTTCTCAAGAAGTTGGAAACAGGACCTGTTTCTCATTGCCATAATGTATTGGAATTTATTCCAAACATTACCTTTACGCAGGACGATATGCTGCTAGAGGATAATCGACATGATCGTCCTTTATATCATACAGGATATATTGATTCTATGAAGGTTGATCGTTTACTGATTGATCCAGGATTCGCTCTCAGTATTATGCCAAAGGCTATGTTAGATGCATTGAAGATACCTGTGCATAGTCTCTCCAGCACTATCACTACCATCTTGGGATTCAATCAAGGAAAAAGTAAGCCTTTAGGCAAGATTCGCCTTAAATTTCAAATAGGCGATCTTCGTACTAAGGTTACTTTTTACATCATCGACAATCATGGTTGCTCATACAATGCTCTATTGGGGAGACCTTTCTTGCATGAACATAATGTCGTTCCTTCAACCCTTCATCAGTGCTTCAAATATGTTGATGATAATGGAGAGGTTCAAAAAGAAGTGGCAGATCTTTACCCATTCAAAGGAGTCGAAGCTTACTTCAATGACGCTCGCATGTACAAAGATGAATACTCGAAAGTCTTGCAAGCTATGGATAATGAAGATGAGACATCCAAAGTTGACGCTTTTGTTATTCCTGTAAAAGGGCGTATCCCTCCTCCACAGTCTGTTAGATCATCCGAAGAAGGCTCACTGATAATTCCGGTCAGTAGACGTACTACTTCATCATCTGCCCAGGGCTCACTGATAATTCCTGTCAGTGGACGCACTACTGCACCATCTTCCCAAGCTTCACAAAATTCGCTGATCATTCCTGTCAGTGGACTCATCACTCCCCCTCTATCTTCTCAGGCTAGATCAGATACTCTAGTCATTCCAGTCAGTGGACGCATTACTTATCCACGGTCTTCTTCAAGGGAGCTCACCTCTCCTGAGCCTTTTGTTATCGATCTTAATCGAAACAAAAATTCTAACTGTTCTTCTTCCTCCCCCTTTGTCATTAATTTGACTAAGTCTGATAAGGCTCAGCCTTCTGTTGTAAATACATCATCTAGTATTAATGAAGCATCTCCTTTGCAGTATATTGATGTTTGTGGTTATGTACAAAGTTATTTACAATTACTAAATAGCTTAGAGCCACTAACTATAGGGGTTGTTCAAGCTCTTCATACAGACGTATCATTAGACTCTATACAAAAATCATACTTTGTGGTCCCCAGTCGAAAGAAGGGAGAAAATCCAATATTTTTCTATAAAGGACCTCAGAATCCTCTTAATTTGGAAGAAGATGACATAAACGATGATACTGGAAGGTTACAACTGCGTCGCTACAGTCAACAATCCAAAAATATCATCAAAAATATGGGTTATGACTTTAGAACCAGTCTCAATAATGGAAAAGGAAGAAGAATGCATGTTCGAATTCCTCCATTAAAATACGGAAGGACAAAATGTGGTTTAGGTTACATTGCTCCTACTTCCTTTATCAACATAGTCCATGAAGAGTCAAAATTCAATAAAGACGAACAATCTGAAGATGAACGATCTGAGTCTTCTGATTCTCTCTCTTGGGATTCTGACACGAGTGTTGGCGATCTTCATCGCTCTATTCTATCCATCAATATGGTCTCTGTTGATGGCCCACAAGAAAATGATGAAGATGAGGATGATTTTGAAATATCACCCGAATCAGAACAATGGGCTCAAAGATTAGATAATCAATGGGAATTCAGGTTCGAACAGAGGGAACCTCCTACTGAAGATAAACTGATCCAAATTGATGTTGGTGAAGAAGGTTCCCCTAAACCAATATTCATCAGTGAAAGTCTTTCAGAAACAGATAAGCAAGACATGATCAAGCTTATTCGTGATTATATCGATGTCTTCGCCTGGAGCTACGAGGATATGCCAGGACTAGATCTGAAGATCGCAATACACAAACTCAATATTATGCCAAATGCTAAACCGGTCAAACAGCAACATCGACGATTTCGTCCAGACATTATGGATGCAATTGAAGCTGAAGTCAACAAGCTTATGGCTTCCGGATTTATCAGAGAGGAACAACATCCTGAATGGGTGGCTAACATTGTTCCTGTCCTTAAAAAGACTGGCAAGATCCGAGTCTGTATAGACTTTCGCGATCTCAATGCAGCTTGTCCTAAAGACGAGTTTCCTCTTCCAATTACTGATGTCATGATCGACAATACATGTGGTTTCGAACGAATGTCATTTATGGATGGGTATTCGGGATACAACCAGATCAAAATGTTTCCAGATGATGAAAAACACACTTCCTTCAGAACGCCGATCGGTACATACTGTTATACAGTGATGCCGTTTGGTCTCAAGAATGCAGGAGCAACATATCAGCGAGCAATGAGCACTATATTTCGCGAACATCTCCGAAAAATAGTCGAATGCTATGTTGATGATATTGCAGTCAAAAGTCGACGAAAGGAGGATCATATCCAAGATTTGAAGACTATCTTTGATTTAATGCGTCAGCATCAACTTAAAATGAACCCTACTAAGTCCTTCCTGGGCGTCTCTAGTGGTAAATTTCTCGGCTTCGTCATTACCGCTAAAGGTATACACGTGGATCCCGAGAAGATCAAAGCCATCCAAGAGATGCGTCCTCCACGCACCTTAAAAGAGCTACGAGGATTTCAAGGAAGAATTGCTTATATCAGGAGATTCATTTCCAACTTATCAGGACGCTGCAGACCATTCAACAAACTTCTGAAGAAAGGTGTATCTTTTATCTGGAACGAAGAATGTCAAAAAGCATTTGATGACATCAAACAGTACCTCATGAACCCTCCAATTTTGGTACCTCCCGTCTCGGGAATACCATTTCTTCTATATGTTCGAGCTATGGATCATTCTCTTGGTGCATTACTCGCCCAGAAAAATAAAGATGGTCATGAACAGGCCATTTATTATCTCAGTCGCACAATGACAGGCGCTGAACCGCGTTATTCTCCAATCGAGAAAGAATGTCTAGCATTAATGTTTGCTGTTCAGAAAATGTGACATTATATTATCGGTCAAACGATTCATGTCATTTCCAGAGTGAATCCCATCAGGATTATGATGAAGAAACCTGGTATTCTCAATTCCAGACTAGCTAATTGGGGAATCTTGTTAGCCCAATATGACATGCATTATATTCCTCAAAAGTCAGTTAAAGGACAGGCTCTTGCTGATTTTCTAGCAGCTCATGCAGTCCTAGAAGATTCTAAATTATATGATGAGATTCCCGATGAAGTTCTGGATTCAAATCTGGTTTCTGAAGAAGTTCCTACCTGGCGTCTATTCTTTGATGGAGCATCTAGAATAGGTCCTAACGGCGATATTGTCGCCGGAGTTGGAATTGTTCTTGTATCCCCAGAGGGATTAACTATTCAGAGGACTTATTCTTTGGATCAATCATGTTCAAATAATGTTGCAGAATACAATGCGTTGCTCATTGGTCTTCAACTCGCTAAACATCTGGATGTTCAATATTTAGAAGTTTATGGAGACTCTAAGCTTATCATCAATCAGATCAGAGGAACGTATGAAGTTCGTCATCAAGATTTGATACCTTATCATCGAACAGCACTCTCTATGGCCTCCTCCTTTGAAGGTTTCTTTATCGAACATGTTCGACGAGCCTATAATGCAGAAGCTGATGCTTTGGCTAATCTTGCTGCTGTATTAGCCATACCAATCAGACGTCAGCAAGTGATAGTGGTTTATAACCGAGAACTATTCTGCGTTGAAAATAATCTGGCTTTGGCTTTTCCCCATAATCCAGACGAAGATTCTCTCAACTTTGATGCTGAATTAAAATTTGACAAAGTGTCCTTGTCTTCTTCCGATTCTACTATGGAATATGTCTTTTCCAACAAAATAGACACCGTAACTGAAGACTGGAGACGTCCGTTTCTGGACTTTGTGTTGTATGATATACTTCCTGATAACCCGAGTGAAGCAGCATCTATCCGGCGCCGGTCTCTCAGATTCTATTATAATCATACTACGAAGACATTATATCGTCGAGCCTATGATGGCCTTCTCCTTCGATGCATCGCTGGTGAAGAAGCACAACAGATAATCCGTGAAGCACATGATGGCGTCTGCGGAGCTCACCAGCCAGGTCCAAAACTTCAAGATCGTATTCGACGTATGGGTTATTATTGGCCCACGATGGTAGCTGATACCATTCAATATGCTCGGAAATGTAAAGCCTGTCAAATTCATGCAGACTTTATCCATCAACCATCAGAGTTCTTACACCCAACAGCGGCATCATGGCCCTTTGAAGCTTGGGGCATGGACGTCATCGGTCCTATCAATCCACCATCATCAAAAGGACATCGGTTTATTCTAGCAATAACTGATTACTTTTCTAAATGGGCTGAAGCAATCCCGTTATTTGAAGTCAAGACTTCTAATGTTATCAACTTTGTCAAACATCATGTCATCTATCGATTTGGTGTTCCTCGGCGCATTATCCATGATAATGGACCACAGTTCGTCAGCCAGAAATTTACTCGATTCTGTGATGATCATCGGATTAATGATCTGGCTTCTACAGCATATAATCCAGCAGCCAATGGACTAGCAGAGGCTTTCAACAAAACAATCATCAAACTCTTGAAAAAGTTCGTTTCTTCCAATAAACGTAACTGGAGTGAGAAGCTTGGTGAATGCTTATGGGCTTATCGTACCACAGTTCGCAATGCGATCGGATGTACGCCTTTCTCTTTGGTGTATGGGTGTGAAGCTGTTCTTCCTCTCGAGATACAAATTCCTTCTCTGAGAATTACAATCTCCAATGAACTTACAACAGAAAATAATGATCGACTTCGACTTCAAGAGTTGGAAGCGCTAGATGAAAAACGATTGTATGCGCAACAAAATATCGAGCTATATCAAGCCCGAATCTCAAAAGCTTTTAATCGGAAAGTCAAAGTCAGAACATATCAAAAGGGAGAATTGGTCCTTACTGTCAGACGTCCGATGACCATGACACATATGAGCAAAGGCAAATTTGACGCGAAATAGGAAGGCCCATTCGTAGTAAACAAAGTCTTCTCTAATGGAGTATATCAGCTTGCCTCTATGGACGGGAAAGTCACGATGATGCCTATCAATGGCAAATTCTTAAAGAAATATTATGTATAAATAATATTTTCATTACTCCCCAGCAAGTGTAAAATCAAAAATTTATTCTTCTCTACAAAAGCTATTTCGATGTCATTATCCCCAGCGGAAACTGATATTCTACCATGTATCATTTTCTCAGAGAATTTGATATTTTGTCTTATTAGATTCCCAGTGGATTTAATAAAGATCTTGTATAGAAAATCATGTCCATATCACCTCTGAATTTTCTATCTCAGTATGTACCATATTCTATGAAAATGATATCTCGTCCTTTTGATTTCTGAGTCTAAAGATCAGTGAATAAAGGCAAAATAATATAAAGCAGGAAGGATACATCATAAACAAAGTTTCCTTAAACAGAGTTTATTTGAGACAAATTCTTCAAGAAATACATCATCATGGAAGATCACTGGTATCCCTTTCGTACTTAGGACGAGGACCACATACATAATTAGCAAAAGAATTGAATACATCATTTTCTGACCGCATCAAAAACTGACAGGCAGCCAGCCTCATTGCTTCTTCTTCTTCGGTTTCTCCTTGTTCGACCAAGAAATCCAAGATATCTTTCGGTAGCTTGGGAGTAGACGAGCTTTCGCCCGTCTCCTTCTTTTGTGGAGTCGAATGCTCTTTAGCATTTTCATCAACTTTGGAGATGACTTCGCCTTTCTTCGTGTTCTCTTCGGAAGACATTTTTGAATAAAAGAGAATAATGTGTGATCCTTCTACTCAAAGAGATGCTCTATTTATAGGCATATATTTGCCAGGATCGAAGGGACGTATTCTTTCCCGATATTCAGTTCATCCATTCATTTCTCACATTCATCCGACGTTTCACATGTTCATTAATACTTGACGGTTCGTCCGTTCATTTATTACATTCACTCGACAGTTCATCTGTTCTTCATTTCCTAACGGTTCATCCGTTCATAATCTTCTATCAGTTCATTAAGCGGGAATTCGTTATTGATCACGTTTTCATAACCTCTGAATCAATTCCGAATCTACTTACTCATTTGTCATGTTTTGACCTCTGCATAGACATCAATCTATTTTCTTTCGAGTTCCTATATATTATCATGTCCATAATACCTCTGATAATATCATATACTCTAAAACAGAAAAGATGATTTATTATCTATCATGTCCACAATTCACCCACAAATACAAATCATTGAGCATAGAAGAATTGTCATTTCCATTCCCATTTTCATAAAAAGTCTATTACATTTCTTAGACTTTTCTACAAATTATAATGGAAATCTATTACAAATCTTGGATTTTCATTCTATGTACAACTGAGATCTATTTCTTCTTGGATCTTCTCTGGCAATCTCGTTGTTTGTGGCAATTCCTGGGTGTCCAGCAGGAATCAAACTCTGGTCTTATCTCTCAGACGAGAGGAGAACCACAGAGTATGGCAACACGATGGCGTGTTGCTGCCAATACAGCGCGTGGAGGAACGGCGGCACCTCAAGCAGATAGGAATGTATCCAAACCTTGGGATACAATTCCTAGTTCTGCCGTGAAAGGAACTCTACTACCCGATTTCTCGGGGTAGAGTTGACTCCACCATCCAACTCTCGTGTATAAAGGCTCTTCCTACCATCTGAGGAAGACCCTTCTATCTCACGAAGAGTTCTGAGTTGTCTGATATACGCGTCAAAAGCGTATGAGCTCCCTGATGTAGATGTCAGAAGAACATTGTCCACAGCATCCATATCACCAATGCCAGTTCTGAAGAAGGTTTTCAGCCAAAACTCTGCAAGAAACAGTAAAGAAAAATTAGTTAACAGAAACTGGCCAAGCAAAAACAGATGCATTCTGTTCATTTCGGGAAGATGAATTTGTCCTTAGCAAACAAAAATTTCGATGCGTGTATATTGAACTTACCGCTGAGTTTGCTGCTAAAGATTGACAGACCCATGTCTGGTAGCGTGCACAGAGATTTGACATCAGACGACATGGCTTTCCTATTTCATTTTCATAGAAAATTCATTCTCAGAAAAGAGGAAGAAGAATGGGAAGATGAGTTTGCGTGGAGTTCATCCATCTATTTAAAGTATGGGATCCGCATGAATAGCGCTCGTAAACGTGGAATGAATGACACGTGTACTTTGGAAACCAGCACAGCCTTGGAAATATTCAAAGAGTGCTTTCCAAAACTTTGAAAGATAGCGTAACTTACGGGCTATTTATTGGTGCACGCTATTCATTGGTGTACGTTATTTAACGTAAATCACAATGTTAAAGGACAGCGTAATTTATAGCGTAACATACGCTGATATACGCTATTCAGTAGAATTCACAAAACATTGGAAAATAGCGTAATATACGCTATTTCATTGGCATACGCTATCTAGCGTAACTTACAACTTGGAAGACGGCGTATTCTACAGTTATTCATCGGTGCATGTTGGTTTTCAACACAAAATTATACTAAACAGAGAATTCTTGAATATTCATTTTCATTAAAGGCACTGATGGCCTTACAAAACAAAAAAGAGAGGGAAAGAAAGGGGTGCAACAAAGTCACGCTCTATTTTCCAGAGCGACTAAGCTTGACGCCTAACTCTTCTACGCTTTGGACCCCCATGCGGTGTAACAGAGCAACGAACATTTTACGCTTCTCTGCGAGGCTCTGCCCATCAGAAGAAGAGGAGCCGTCCAGACGAAAGTAGCCCAAGAAATTCTTGGCTAAATGCATAGGGTCGTCCTTGAGCTCGATGACGACAGGTTCGGGTTCTTGGCCCCCAAAAGTGGGGTCACCATGGGAACAGAATCCCAACTTACGTGCTTCTTCTTCAGCAGCTTCCTTTGGAGTCATGGTTGCAAAAGATGAAAGTCAAAAATTGAATTCTCTCGGTTTATATAATAGAGCTTGCTGGCTGTTCATATTCTTCTATTAGATTCAATCAATCTCGAAAAATGAAGAGTCATCATGACATTTAATGAACTCATGCCAGCGTGTCAGGACTCATTCCCACTTTCTGTTCAAAGTAATTTCGAACTTTTGAAACTCATAAAGTTCGAAAACTTTGAAGGGGGTCTTGTAGGATGTGGAAAATTATGACACGCTGTCATTTTTTATCCATACGCTTAAAGACAGATGACAGTTGAAGCCATACGCTCAATTCAGGGTTGTACGCTCATTCAAAAGCCATACGCTCAGTAAATATTTTATTATTTACTGAAGTGACAGCACAGCATATGTTTAAATGAGGAATGAATCTGACACTTCATCTTTCGTGCAAAGACAGCTGTCACGAGAAAAGTAACCGTCGTATAGGTTTTCGAAGAGCCGGTTTTGTCTTTTACGAGGACAACTCAGCAACCTTCATAAATACAAAAGCCATTATTACTGTCAGTTTTGACAGTCTGTCAGCCGTAAAATCCGCAGTCACGACGCTCGAGAAGATTTTGTCAGTTATGGGAAGATATGGTATACCAAAGAAGATTGATGATAGCCACGTGGCCACTTCTCCAGTGAGCGTATCAACCTCACATGACTCCTTCTTCATCCAGCCAAGTGAGCGTATCGACCTCACATGACTCCTTCTTCACATAGTCAAGTGAGCATATGGACTTCACATGATTCCTTGCTAAATAAGCGAGCGTATGACCTCACATGACTCCTTGCCCACAAAGTGAGCGTATGGATTTCCTATGGCACTACGCTGTCCAAGTCAGCGTATAAACTCTCTTTCAACGAGGCAGCGTATTACAGCAACCATATCCAGGATTACAGTCAACACACGTTCTCACGTGTCCTGTACCAGTTATCCACTTCTCTAGAAGTTATGCAACATGGCATCCAGGCCATCAATCTCTCCTGAACATGCTCCACTACTTTCAACCGCACGCTAATGTGTCTCCATCAGAATTTGCCACGCGTCCCTGCAGTTATGCACACGTCAAGTAACTACCTGAGCATATGCTTAAGGACAGTTATCCTGAACTCTATAAAAAAGAGTTTCTTCATCCTCATCAGAGAGACAGGTCATTTTCAGAGGGAACAGAGAGATTGCCCAGTTGCTGTCCAAGTTCTTCGAAGTTCGAGTTTTCTTCATCGCATCGTCCAAGGGATAAAGTAATCGTCTTCTAGATTAGATTCCTACAGTTGTAATTTTTTCAGATACAAAATAAATAAAGTGAATTTATTTATGGAAAACAACCGATAGTGTATGGAAAGAGATATCAGGTCGTCTCTTGAGGGTAAACTTGTAGACGCCCAAAATTATACACTAAAACCAGGCTGGTACAAGGCCTTTAATGTGCAGCCAGAAGCACATGTAACTACACTTTGTGAGTGGTAAGAATTACAATTGTGGTACAGAATTCAAGGCAGATTCCATTCTTGTATCACATTGTTATTCAACCCATGCGGAAAGATTCAAGTCGTCAGCGACATCTATCTTAATACAAAATGGACAGTTACTGTAGGGAACGCTCAACCCTAGACACATATATATGTTGTGATATGTAGGAGATTGTTGGTGCTTTTACTCCTTTACATGAAGAGAGCTTGATCTCAACATGCCTAGTGAAGTTTAGTCCCACATCAGAAATGCACCATGAGTTATCTCAACATATATACTTGTATGTATTTTTGTGATATGCACATGGGGTGGTGACCCTAAGGAGGGAACCAAGTGGGTGATTTTACTAGGAGGTAAGGATAAGGCTCCAAATTAAGCATTCATGCTTTGTGCTCTTGGAAAATTAATTTCTAATGGGACTAAACCTCGTAGGGGCTTAGCAACTCGGACTCGGACTAGGACACGAACTCGAACAAGGACACGGACTCAGAATCAGGCTCATGAGGCATAATGTGGCATTTTGTTGGCACACTTAGCATGTCAGCATCGTCGCTAGGCGCATAGTGCGCTTAAGTTGTGCGAGCCACTTGTACGGCCCAGTTGTGCCCCGGTTGCGCTGGATTGCGCGGGATGTGCGGTTGCGCGGGTGAGCTGGGTTGCGCGGATTGTGCTGGGTTGCGTGGGTGCTCGGGTGCGTGGGTTGCGCGGGTGTGCTGGGTTACATGGCTGCGCGGGTGCTCGGTTGCGCGAGTGTGCGGGTACACTGGTTGTGCCGCTTGCGCATCGTGTACAGTGCATACAGTGTGCGCTGGTTGCGCTGATGGCATGCACGTAACTCATTAAATGGCGCAACTCGCACAGTTCGTGGTTGTCCACGTTCTGACTGATTCATAATGTGCGATAACTGATCCTAGAATTGTGGATCTAACATTAAATCATGGTGCACATTACGGATCTGAGCAGTTACAACAGTGGCTATATATAAACAGAGCCTCTCTTCTCTCTTGAAAGACTTACAGACTTCAGAAAATCACGAAGAGAGAAGAGAGTGATGTTCGAGCCATTGGAGTTGCTCCGTAACAAGTACTACCTCGCGCAAATCGTCGTCCTATTCTTGTCTTTTCGAGCAGTCCGTCATAGAGCAGATTACCTGAGCGTTCCAGAGTTCTTTTGAACTTGCTGGTTCCTGGAAGCTGACCGTGTGGGTGGATCTAGCTTTGAGCACTGGTGTTCTAGACACCCCAGCAGGCCACCATCTTCCATCTTTCGCCTGTCATCTTCACTGCTTCCTTTAGAAACTCGATTAGTACCTTCTCTATAGAAGTGACACTGTCGTCTGCTACTATTACGTAATCTCTATAGATTATCGTAAGTCAGAATCCTCTCAGGATCTCTGCTGCGCACCTTCCATGAAGTGTTGTGTTGAAACGTTGTTTATACAATTGTTTTATTCTCTCAGTTTTTCTATCGAAAATTGTACCCAGGTTCTAACAGACGATACTGCAAACTATGCTTTCTACATGGTTTGGCATTTAGGTTTAAGAGAGATATTTCTGCGAGTATAAGTAGACCCGCTAGTATATTCATGTGCACTTGGCATTGCTATTTTTCTTTGGAAACTTGACTGTAGGTTTACAATTGGGAGAGGAGACTGCATATGGGAAGAAACATGAAAACCTAGCCCAGAGATATACTTTGAAGTTACACAAGACCTTCGGGAAGTAGAATTGGAGAGTGCATTAATTTTACACACAGACTTGGTCTGCACACATACATACATAAATACCTATGAGGAGATCTTCTACTTCAATCCATCAAGTCATACTCTATATGATAAGCCTTTAAAACTGTGGAAACGTGGCAATGAAATTGTAGGGTCGTGCCTACCATGTCAAGAAAATTGATCGTCCTTATGTCAACATAAAAATGCTACTTTTGCCCAAGTCATAAGATCGAAAGACCAAGTGCCAATTTGAAAATCCAGCGTGACGTGCTTATCTAAGTATCAACTTTCCATATTTTTCATATTCTACGAAATCTGACTCAGAGTGGGATTATTCCCTTAGCTATGTGGGTACGTATCTTTTATTAGCAAACCTACTCAGTGCGTTCAAAACATCCAATTTATTAGTGTGAAAGCCAAGCAGAGGCAAGTTCATCGAAGCCACCCACCTGAACGAGGAGTTGCCTCGACTGAACAGGACCTCGAGCAAGCAGTTGCATAGCCGAGTCTAAACGTCGTTGCATTTCGATTAACTTGAGTAGAGCGGGACACTACATCATACACTACTCAGAAAAAGTTTTGTCCTCGAAACTTACTGAGTATACACATCGACTTATCACTTATACTTACCTTGTATTCACCTGGCATCATTAAGGATCCTTCGAACATACTTCATATTCATTTCATCAATCAGAGTCGCGCTCCGCGCCATAGTCAATTTCATCCAACAACTAAGTCACAACATAATCAAGTCCTATCTCTAACCATAATGCGCTTCGCGATGTTATTTTTCCGATACATGAGGCAATTGTCTCGTCACACACACATGCAACTTAATTCTTGGGCAAACCCACCCGAGCGATATCCTTAATCATTCTGAATCAAACACATGATCAAATAGATCAACTCATAATCTAATCGAAATCTACTGTTACCCCTTTAACAAAATTTTGATAATCCTCGAGACTTCAAGTTAAACTTTCCAACCAATCTTTTAAACCTAACTGCATCAAATCCTCAATCAAAATTGTACGTTTCGATACTCAATTCTTGCTAACCAATTCCACTATCTTCCGAACTTATCGTTCACATCGTCTACTTTTTATCTTCCAAAATTTTCCAAACCCTTAAATCAACCATTCAAAATCCAAAACTCTTATTATGCACAACTTGAAATACACTATTCTGAACATGATCACAATCCTGATAATATCGTTTCAAATCCGACCAAGTAAAATTTTCTTTTGTTTCATCCTCGAGAACTATTTGATTTCATAGAAACACGAATTCATTTCAATCATTAACTTTCTTCATTACTGAAAATCCTGTCCAACAATTTCAATTTATTCAATCAACATATGGTAACTCATCCGATCAAACCTTTCATTAATATTTTTCCTGAGCATAAAATTTTATACAATTTCTTATCACATCTCGATCCTCCCTTCAGTCTCATTTGAATTCAAATACCCCTTGAGCTGGGTCGTGCACATATTTAAGACGTCCTCAAAATATATACATTTCAGCCAAACCTCGTGATAGAGAATTCGAACAAAACTGACATGTGCAATTTCCATAGTCTTCTTTGAAACACAAGTTCATCTTTCTATTGAACAACCAATATCTCAATATCGTAATGCAATCCAAACCTATCATTCATCAAAACTTCCAAGAATATTTCTAACTAGCTACCCCAGCTCTAGTATCTATCCAGACGACTCTCGCTAAGGTCGATCGCTCAATTCTATCTCTCCGCACAGGGACGTCTGCCTAACCACTAGGTTATCTTCACTAGGCTAAAGTAAAAGTCATGCACCATTCCATGCAACCAATATCAATACTTAACCCCCAATCCTAAGGTTAAATCGTAGTCGATAGTACAGGGTCTTCCTACCTAAGCTCGTATCACTCAGATTTTTAAACTTGGAGCATAGATTTCTCCTATACGTACTCAAAGAATTTGGTCCAAGAATAGATAGCTATATACTTGGACTATCTAGAAGATCGTTGCGGCGAAGGAAGCGTACGAAGGAATCGAGAGATTGGCCCTCTTCCAGCCAGATGGTTTTCCATGACAACTAATTATTAACAACAACATGATTGTTGGATGGTCGTATAGGAAAAGAATTTTTATATAGGGACCTGAACCATATATGCATGCTGCTAAGTTTCCTTTCAAAAGGAAATGAATTTTTTTTAAAACTTATAATAATTACAAAGTAGTTCAAATTCAAAATAGGTAGGGACCATGCGTAATTATCTATATATATATAAATATAGAATGAAAATATGTGGAACTAACTATAGTAAAGGAAAATCTATATTTTCTAAAATAATAAGTGTTAAATATTATTATTGTGGCTCGTTGGGCAAGATTTGGTTTTATCATAGCTAGTTACAATGGTTTCTAATTCCTACTATTATATTAGCAAGTACCTGTTAGTTTCATGCCATATCCTAGATGGTAATACCATGCTGTGTCTGCTATGATTGTTCTTGGTAAGAGACGTGATGTGCAAGGATCGATAGTTTGGAGCAATTTAGATGGACTAACCGCCTAGGGCTTCTTAAGCGTATGAGCCTTCAGAAGACCAGCCTATCCATAACCATATTATCGTTCATCCATCTTGGCTTGCTTTTTTCCATGTTGTATATGTTATACTCTCTTTGTTTTTCTAGCTTGCATCATGTGCAAGCAAATATCCTGGCCCTTCTTTCAAATTATTGTACCTTCAATCACAGTATTGTTTCATTGAGCGTTAGCTAATAGGTTAATATGATCGTGCCATTTCTTCGGAACCTACCGTTTAAACCCTACATAATTTTGTTAATTCGTACAACTTTTAATTTCGAGGACGAAATTCTTCTTAGGTGGGTAGGATGTGAGCCTCCTGATTTTATTATTTATTTTAATACATATTGTTGGTGGATATTTGGAAATTAGGAATCATTATATTTGTATCCTAGTATTAAGGAGTCCCGAATTGATTTAATTAGAAAATTTTATATAAAAACTCAGAATTTGTATCTCTTAGGAATAATTCCATATTACTATTAAATTGTGCATTTTATTATTTATTAACTAAATAACATTTTCTTAAACTAATTTATTTATCTATTTTCACAAACTCCATGAGTTATATTAAATGTTATTAGTTAATCTAATTAAAATTTTATTTTCCTTTAGCCTTTTAGACCAAATCCATTCAGCCAATTTCTACATTTCTTTTCATTTATATCAAGGGAGTCCAACTGAATTTTAAATTCAGATTCTTTATAAACCCAAGCCCAAAGGCCTAATACCATTTCCTTATCTAATGGAACCCTAAGCATAGCCTATAAATTATATCCCATCATTCCTCGCTCTATTCATTAGAAACAGTAGTCGCCATCAACTCATTCCATCTCCTTCATTTTCTTCATCTTCTCCAACTTCCTCAACCTCCTCCTCTTTCGTTCTCTCCATCATATGTCCTTACTGACAAAGTCCTCTAAAACGAAGACCCCTGGAAGCATTGTCCCATGCTGTCATAGCCTTGCCGTGCACAACTCCCATCGGTCATCACGACAGAAACAAATTCTCTACTTCAACTTGGTGCCACCTAGCCAAGACCGAAGACCGTCAACTGTACCGTGACCTCAGCCTGCATATGCAGAGCACAGTCGCCATCAGCAAACCGCACCTTCTCTCCTTCGATGTTGTCGTCGAGACCTAACGTCGACTAGCCTTTGGCGTGTGGTCCTGCCGGTACACTGTACGCGACCAGACGCGACGAGCCACTACACCTCGCCGGTAGCCTCCGCTCTCGTTGCCGTTGGTATAAGTGAGTAATAGTCTTTTCTATCCTATTGTTTCATAGAGATATTAATGGGGCTATATGATAGTTTTTGTTGGCCGGTAGCTCGGATGAGCTTCGGTTGTGTTGATGATTTTGTTGGCCGTTAGTTTCATGCTACGGTTGTGACACTCTGTTGGTCGTTAATCTCATATGAGATGCGATTGTGTATATCTGTTGGCCGTTAGTATCGGATGAGCTGCGGTTGTCATGGTACCCCTGTCTGTTAGCCCAAGTGTTGAACATTGTCCTTGATGTTGCATTGTCATGTATTTCGTGTAGAAGTACAGTGTTCTATTTATGTCATTTTTTTTATGCATGTTATACTGTAGCGGGGCATGTTCTACCTATATCTTGCTAGTCCTTTGAAAACCTGATGATCTCTTCAGGTTTAGTTGGGTTTGAGCCAGGTGCACACGAGCGGGTTCGAGCCAGTTTCAGACCACGGTACTACTGCAGTGAAGATGAATTTGATATTTAGCCTAGTTGGGCTCAGTTATTTTATTTCATGTCTTTTACTTTATTTTCGTATATTGGTAGTGGATTTGTATCCACCGGACGAGACTTGGATTCTTGATAGCTTGAAAACATTTCAGTTTATTTTATATTATTATCCAGTTCATTGATCTTAATTGTATCTTTTACTATTTTGTGGATGAGATCTTGATTGCCATGTTGGTTACAGATTCTGTGACTTGTGTATATTAGACAACATTCTACCGCCGACACTGCGACGTAGGTTGGACTTGAACACGTCTCGTATCCGACAAGCGGGTGCGGATCATGACAATAAACAAAGCCTCTCTTCTCTGTCGAAAGACTTACAGTCTTCAGAAAATCACGAAGAGAGAAGAGAGTGTTGTTCGAGCCATTGGAGTTGCTCCGCAACTAGTACCACCTCGCACAAATCGTCGTCCTATTCTTGTCTTTCCGAGCAGTCCATCGTAGAGCAGATTACCAGAGCGTTCCAGAGTTCTTTTGAACTTGCTCGTTCCTGGAAGCTAACCGTATGGACGGATCTAGCTTTGAGCACTGGTGTTCTAGACACCCCAGCGGGCCACCATCTTCCATCTTTCGTATGTCATATTCACTGCTGCCTTTAGCAACTCGATTAGTACCTTCTCTATAGAAGTGCCACTATCGTTTGCTACTGTTACGTAATCTCTATAGATTATCGTAACTCAGAATCCTCTCAGGATCTCTGCTGCGCACCTTCCATTAAGTGTTGCGTTGAAACGTTGTTTATACAATTGTTTCATTCTCTCAGTTTTTCCATCTAAAATTGTACCCAGGTTCTAACACTCTCAAAGCTAGACCAAAAAAGATGAAAACTCTCGTGCCTCTCTCCTCGATACTAGCTTTAACAAACTGGAGAAGTTCGACGGAGAATACTTTCAAATCTGGAAGGAAAAAATCACCCTCAATCTTCAACTAGTGGACGTCGATCATGTGTTGATTGAGACCGAACCAACGATTCCAGAAGGACTGACGACTCCAGAAGGTGGTACAGCAGATGCCATTGCTGCTGTACAAGTCAAACTGACCAAATAGAAAAAGATAATAGTCTTTGTAGGCTATTGATTCTGAATGCAATGGAGGACTCCCTGGCAGAGTCATACTCCAAGAATACTTCTGCCAGGGACATCTGGGAGTCCTTGGAAAAGTTGTATAAAGACGACGACAAAAGTCGAAAATCTTCATCGTCGAGAAACACCACAAGTGGCTCTTCGAAGACGAGAAGGCAATGCTGCCTCAGGCAAAAGAGTTCTTAAAATTGCGCAAGAAGCTAGAAAACGAGAAAATGTCCCTCGTCGACAAGTTTGTTATTGGAGGGATTGTCTCTAAACTTCCTGCTGGATGGAGTACATTCTATGCAAGAATGCACCAGAAGAAGCTGGATATTAGCTTAGAAGATCTCCTTCAAGAGATCCATGTTGAGGACGAGATGCGTTCTCAACAGAAGATGGACACTCTGTCCAAACAGTTGGCTAAGGCCAATCTGGTGCAGACAAGAGAGACCAAGGGGAAACAGGTGTCTTCTCATCACAAAAAGAAGAATTCTACTAATCTGAAAGTAAAAGGTCATTCATTCAAGCAACAGAAGTCCAAGTCCCACGTGACTTGCTTCAATTATGGCAAGAAAGGCCACTACAAAAGTGAATGCAGATACAAATCTTAACAATCAGAGAAAGGTGAGCCTAGTAAGTTTTTTTTGGTTTCTAACATTGTTGCTATGATCGCTCAGGTCACTTCTGTGGGGGCTGACTCTGACTGGTAGATAGACACCGGTGCGACGTGTCATGTCTGTTCTGGCAAGGAATGGTTTATCACGTACCGGCCAACGTCTGAAAAAGTTGTCAGGGTGAACCAGGCCCAAGCTGAAGTTCTGGGGATCGGACTGTGGAGCTGAAACTCACTTCCGGGAACACTCTGACGCTCCAAGAAGTGAAGCATGTTCCGGTGATTGCCAAGAACCTGATCTCTGGAATCCTGCTTAGCAACGCAGGCTTGAGGATGGACATTAATGCTGGTTAGATGGTGAGGTCCAAGAAGGGAACATACTTCGGAAAGGCTTATCAAACCGAAAGGATGTTTAAAATTCTGCTTGTAAACCAGTCTAATGAAATTAATACAGTCGCTCTTTTTGATTATTCTCTTGAGTTGTGGCATAATAGGCTAGGACATGTTGTCACGACCCGCACCCGTTTTTTTTTAAACGGATACGAGACATGTCCAAGCCAGCCTACGCCGCAGTGTCGGCGGTAGAACGCTGTCACGGCCATGAAGATCAAAATCACAAATAATGCTCATTCACAACATTAATTTAATTTACAAAGCTCACAAGTTTTATATTTGTAGAAAAATATAAACTTGTACAAATATGGAATGACTACAACTCATCTATCTAGCTAGTCACTAGGCTTTTGTCTGCAAGTACACCCGTCACTCCCCAAGCTAAGTGAATCCACGGCTAACCTAAAAAATATGGTTTCCAGTCAGGAATGGAACGAGCACAATTCACTGAATGCAATTTCAAATAAAGAAAATGACTATAAGACAAAGGTTAGACATCAATCATGGGTTTGAAAATAAACAGGAAATACGGAAAACCAATAGTAAATAAATAGACACCAAATACTTTCTCCAACTGTTAGAAGTACCTTTGATATGTGATCGGTCTGGGGTACTACACCGCACGGTCTATGAGGTCTACTTGTATAAAAAAATAAGCACGGTCTACAATGTCTACTTGTAGAAAATAAACACGGGCTACACTACTTGCAGAAAATAAACATGGACTACACTACTTGCAGAAAATAAACACGGGCTACACTACTTGCAGAAAATAAACACGGGCTACACTACTTGCAGAAAATAAACACGGTCTACAAGGTCTACTGCGTGAAAATAAACACGGTCTACGGTCGGATCAAACATCCTTGGTACTTCTCATTTCCGACTCAATAATTTATAATAGAGTATAAAAATCACATAACCAATGGCCAATCAATGAAATATAGTAAAGATCAATATCGAAATGCAGACAATAAACTATACTCGCCTGTGGTCCTTCGCTGGTGAATTCGACAATCTGAACTACTCAATGCCTCAATAGACAAAACCCGTACAACAGTCTCCGGATGCTGAAATAGACAATACCAATGATCTCAGAATAGTCCAATTAGCTAAGATTGCATGTCCTTAAGTCCAATTCTGGACACAGAGGCAAAACGGTAATTTCGAGCAAAAACGATATCCGTCGTTGGACCCGCTTTGTACCGAAAAACGTGCCAGAGTCAACGGTCTCTAAAGTCGTCAAACTATATGTCTACAGATCTAGTTTTTCGATACGAACCCAACCGTATGTCCAGAGTTGGATTCCGGCGGGCCGTGCACAAAATCGCCCGTTGAGTCGGACCGTGGGGCCCGCAAAACGACGTCGGATTCAACTGTCTCAGAATTGGACCAAATTTGGCATACAGGACCAGAAAAATGATACGGTCCTGTTGGTGCAAGTTTTGTCTCGATCTGACGAGTGTGCACAAAGTAATTAAGAAGTTTGCACAGAGGCCGATACGGGGAATTTTGACGGATACGCATCAAATTCGTCGTGCACACGCGTCCAATTTGAATTTTGTCAAAGCCCAAATAACCACGAAGCTGTTATGCAGCTTTCGATACTTTCGGTGCGCGACCACGTCGCCCGGATTGGCGGGACGCACGTCGTGTGGATGGTTTTTCAAGTTTTCAAAACAGTTGTTGTCAGTTTTTTTCCTGATTTTCAAATCGGTTTTAAACAGAACATAATCAACTAGAAAATAAACTAAAATTAGGGTCTCGATCTCGGTTAGGTTGTCTAAAACTTTGTTCAAGTGGTTTCCCAAAATTTCCGATATCCTGATCGTAAATTGACCGCCAATTTGGCGTTTCACGACAATTTCTAACTTCCAAAAATCGAGTTTTTTCTCGATTTTGGAACTCGATTCTCGTAGCGTACGTTGCGAAATAAAGTTTTCTACTTGAAGGAAAGCAAAGTCGTATAGGTTGTCTACATACCAGTCAAATTGGTTCGCAAAACGATGATCCGAGGAGATCGCTTCCTCCCCGCGAAGCTGGCCTCGCAGGGCTGCTGCTGTTGTTGTTGCTGTCTTGCCGCAGCGTGCGCGGGCGCGGCCTGGCCGGCCTCCGGCGGCGCTCCGGCGGCGGGTGGGTCGCCCACGGCCAGGGGACGGCGTGGCGTGGTCGTTGGCGTAGGGGATTTAGGGTTTTCGACGTTGAACACCCTGCTCTGCTGCTCGATACGTATATATATATAGTCGGCCAATGCTAAACCGAGAGCTCTCGGTTGGTTGGTTATTTGGGGGGGTTTAGGCTGTGGCCCTCCCCACTGTGGGCTGGGCGAAACTATGGGCCTGGCTTTGGTTTGAAGAGGCTGTTCCAATTCTCTTTCCCTTCTTCTTTTTCTCTTTTTATTATCCTAATATCTATATATATATATATATGTACATATATATGTATGTATACAGACACACACGCGTACGTGTCTATATATGCGTATACATTATATATATATATATATATATATATATATATATATATATATATATATATATATATATATATATATATATATATATATATATATTTTACACACATACACTATACATTTATCCATATACATTTTAGATATATATGCACATACACATTCATACATATATATATTCGTATACGTATAAATATCTATACACATATTTTACATATATAGTATTTATATATATACAATCTCATACATAACATTTATATATATACAAACATTCACATATCTATGTATATATATATTTATAAATATTTACGCAAGGCATATGTCTTTATATATTTTATATATATACACATACATTTACATATATTCATTTATATATTTGTACACACACATATATTTATATACACTTGTACACTTATATAAATACCCATATATTTAATATACGTTTGTATATATAAATGCACATATATATAATATTTGTATAACTCCAAGTACATATTCACCAAATAATATCTAATTGACAAATTAGTATAAATTAATATTATATGATAATAACCTCAATAAAATGATAATAATAAATGTCACGAAATTTAATAAGACAATAATGGCGTATATATACCATCTTGTACCCTCTAATAATCCCAAAAATGTACAAGGCCTATTTTATACAAATATCATCGAATATCAACTAATAACAATATTTATAATATTTAAATAAGAATATTTGGGAATACTCATTAGATCACTAAATGGAATACGACACACAATCATACCAAATGCATCAACACGAATGTCACTAGACGTCCGCATGACTACATGGGCTTGGGCATGGCTCTGGTCCGGTCCGGACTAGTTCGGTACCACCGGGTCTTCTACAAGTCAATAATTACTATTAATAATTAATTAAACTATTTATAATAGTCATGTCACAACTTGGCCTGGTTTTCCTAGTTAATACACTCCTATGGCTCGGCATTCCCCTACCATGGCTAAACACTAGTCAAAGCACGCCACTGCACTATCTGTGCCATGATTCCTAGTCGTCTGGTACTTCAAAACTCAACCATGGCTAAAATCATCTACCGTAATAATAAACTAAATAATTCTTATAAAACCTAATAATCACCATTTAAATAAAATAAAAATAAATAAAATATTTTAAAATTTCCGGGAAGGGAAGCTACAAATCTATCCACCTTAAAAATAATTTCGTCCTCGAAATTCTAACTCTTAAACATGCCAAAATTCAAACTTAAAGAATAAATTTACTATTACCACAATATCCTCGAATTTTAATTTCTCGGAACTATTTATATCCTCCTCCTAGCCATTTCTTAACTACGAATCATCGAGGACTTCTACCCACCTTTGGTCACCCTACTCCTCAAAACACCGGTCACTAAACTTTATAACCTCCTAACTAGTTGCTAACAATTCTACCAACAGATATCTACTGCATATGGCATCTACTACCCCCTCCTATCTATCAAATAATCCAAATTTAACAAGCAACAAATTCGCACAAGTAGTTAAGAATTATTGGGAAATCCTAACAAGCATGTCCTTCGTCGCTCTACAATAGGAAAGACAAGAAAATTAACCGAGAGCAATTATGAAGTCCCAAGAGCGGTAGAGAGTTTTCGACGGTACAACTAAAAAGGGTGTTTACGAACACTGACTTGTTTGCTAGATTGGGCTACTATGGTTCAGTCACTTGCTACGTCGAAGAACTCTTCATTTCCTAGAGAGGTTTGCAATCCGTGGACTATGGAAAATCTGTTCTCTAAATTAATCCAAACAAAGTTCAAAAAAATTGAACGACATTGGAGAAGTCCAGATTGTGATCTTTTTCGTGGTTATTTAAACGCACGAGCAAAGAATCCAAATGCAATGCAAGATCTCGATCTATATGAACTGAACAAGATCTCAGGATAAAACTATGTCTACTAGATTAGGGTATCCTAGAATGGGTTTCTATCCAAGGATTGAGCTAGTTGCCCGTCAGGTCGGTTAGCCAGGTCCTTAAAGCTCAAAATGTGCCTTCGATGACTTTGTGTTTAAGGAGCACATGAGACCTCAATTTGGTGGCACACTAGTGGCATGTGCATAGTAGACTTGGAGTGAATCACAACCATATATTGGGTCGAATGAATTGAGTCAAGGTTGAGTCTCTAATTGTAGTCGGAAAGTTTACCGGTACTATGGTAAGGGTTATAACTAGCCTTTTTGTCCTGAAAGTCGTACCATAAAAATAGAGTACAAGGGAACGGGTTTTAGTGGGACATGGTATACTTAGATGAAGGTGGACTCGCCTAGATCTTGCATATGAAATTTGTTGGAAGATAACGGCTGGTCTCGTGCTCCGAATATTAATGGCACGGTCGGGACACAAAATGATCTAAATAAAAAGTGGGAGTTCGTGGGCACTAACTATCTTGCTAATGAAAATTATTCTAATCAATCGGTAATCCTCGTATATCCTAAAATTTTAGAAGGCTTACAGTCTACCCACCTTAGAAGCTAGAACAGGATTTTAGGAATAATGAGGTTAGAGGGTTCCCAAAATTCGAATGCTGTACCTCGACTCTTGTCAATAAAGAACAAGGCACGACGTAAGGAATACGGTAGATATAAGTCAAGCCAAGGATCGTTCCTCAATAACTGAAAAATGAGTGTGTACAATGACACACGGTCGATAAAATAGAATGATCTACTCTTCCTTAGGGTACAAGAGTTATCGACGGGGTAACCAACTCTAAGGCACATCATATGAAAAGGTTTCTAACAACTGAGTCGTGGACTTTCTATTGGGGTCAAACCTAGACTATTGTCACAAGGGTTCTAGTTGAAGCAAGCTTCAAACAAACAACAAATAATTAGAGGCTCACAATAATTGGTCTCTTAAGTATAGGTAGTCTCCTAGGTGGATATTTGGTCAAGGGAAGGATCCTAACCATTCTCGGACTCCAATGACCAGAAGATCATGATAATAAGTTTAGGGTCGCAGAGGGGACGGGTAACTTAAGGTAAGGTTCTAGTCACTGGCAGGCCGTGGATAGCTACACTTGTGTATACAACTATCATAGCCACGGGGATACTCTATATCTATCTATCATTCACAAGCTTTCGTCTTTCCAGTCAGTGAAAGACAAAAATGATAAAGAGTTCAAGAGAGGTGTCATTGAATACAATTACGTGATTCAAAGGCGAATGTATAATTCAAGAGGAATTGTTAAAGCAGTCGCGGATGAGTATCCTAGAGACATCTACATCTCAATTCCACGTAGGGTAATTAGATGAAAAGCGAACCAAATGCATCATGGTTGATCAGACCGTAATACAATGATTCTGATTAGACAATATGTTAGTGGGCGTCCCTAATAACATATGTCTCAAACCAAGCTCGATAAAAGAGTAAGCTTGCAAAAAAAACTAGGCTGTAATAGTAGCATGGGTCAAGATAGTCAAAATATAAGTAGGCGAGATTTTTTGGAAAGGGGCATGAGAAATTTGAGTTTTGAGAGAATCAAAACCTTCCTGGTGTTATTGCTTATACAGTCGTCCTAATGTCTTCTTATCAATAAGGCCTTGGTCGACTAATGAGTTATGGAACTCTAAATTCTATATTCTAGGTAAATCCTTGGTTCCGTGATTCAGAGGTGATATGCTACCAGGTACTCTACTCTATATTGGCACAAGGATATCTAAGATCTAAAAGAGGTCAATCGAGAACATAGCTTTAGTAATGTTCCATAACCTACAATTCCTCGAAATGATTTCAATTCTGTGGGTTGTGCCTCGCCAGTGCGCTGCTGGCTGTAGTGAACCCACATCTCCACTCTCAGATAATTGACGACAATGCGCTGCTGTCTAACCATTCCTTTAACTATATTCGTAAAATTTAGGGGCTTCTATGTAGGAACGATATAGTAAAGCGTAATACTCTAGAGGGGGGGTGAATAGAGTTGGCAGCAGAATAATGCTAATTAAAAAAAAAAGTTAGCAACACAATCACAGTATATAATCACAGATGAAAATAAAGTAAAGGCAGAGTTCAGAAAGCAAACGCAAAGACAGCGATGTATACTGGTATCCCTCTGTTGAGGACTAATCCAGTCGGTAGAACTCTTGCTACCAGTTTGAATCCACTATAGGAAAAACCGCAAGTTTTCTTACGAAGTCCTTGCAACTTCTACAACGCGAGCTTTGATACGAAGAACTCGTCCAACTTCAAATGTGAAGAGGTATTCTTCAATCAAGCCTTCTGATTACAATCTCTCAGAAACTTCTAGACCGTACCGCACTGGCAAATCGACTAGAGGATTGTAACTGGCTTGGGATCTGAAAATGAAAGCTCTAGAAAACTCTTTGGAAGGCAGAAAGCTTTTTAGATAGAGAGAAGATTGAAAGTGAATGAGTGAATTGAAATGATCGAAATACTTCTCTATTTATAGGATTTTCAAAGGGAGAACTCTGTCAGAATTCGGGCAGAATTCGGGCAGAACTCGATGAGCAAATGTCGGTCAAATCCGCAACTGCAGGAGGACCAAGTTCCAGAGAATTCAAAATCAAAACGGCCACCAACCGAACTCTGGCCGAACTTTGGCCGAACTCTGGCCGAGTTCTGTCAGGGTTAGGTTAGGGTTTTTTAAAATAGGTTTTGGTGATTTTTGAAAACCTTTTTGAAAACCTTTTTGTAAACAATTTGATAGGTCATTTTAAAAACATTTTGAACTGTTTTGGGAATAGCCTATTTGCCAGTACGACTCGGTGTACAATGTATTCCTAGACTCAAATAAAAAGAAAATTACATTGCATAGGAAATACAGACTCAAGTAGGCAAACAGATCTTCAGTCTTGAACGAAGTGAATATCCAATCTTGCTTATGTCCAAGGAGCTGAGATGTCCCAACAAGCTTCGTATATCCAGACAGAGTTTTGATCAATTATTAAAATCAGGTTGACCATATGACCAATGGGCCAACAATCTCCTCCATTTTGATAATTGACAAACTATGAATGATATAACATTAAGCTAGTTCAAGCTTGTACAAAAAAATATCAAAAAGTAGAAATTGTTCATAACCTGTATATAACTCAAAAAAATGTTAGATCATTTTTAATTTTCTTCCCCTTTGTCACTTAGCAAAATAATTGCACAAGGGAAGGCTCCCCCGCATTAAATGCAGAAGACTCCCCCGCAATGAATGCATAAGTAACAAATAGCGAGAAAATAAAAGAAATATAGTATAAGAATTTAGAGATTATTATCACAGGCATGTAAAGTTGCTACAAATTATCATCGCAGGCATGAATTTACATCAAAACATAAAAGAAATCTCAGGCATGCTATTTCACAGGCAGTTTGTAATGAAGAAGCAGTAAAAAGAGATAGTGCTAAACAAAATGCTGAAATAAACTGAGATGTCATAAATGAAACATCAAAAACATATCCATGAAGATAAAAGAAATACTGATAGCAAACTACAAAGTACTAATAAAAATGATAAAAACTTGGAATGTCGGAGCATTTCCAAGTATACAGTAGAATGTCACTAGTAATCAGATCAGATCTCATCATCACTATCCTCATCAAAATCATCAGCAGCACGGCCAGCATGACCGGAAGTACCAGCACCAGAATTACCAGCGCCAGTAGGATGAGTAGGGGCGCCAGCATAGAACTCGCCAACATAATCTCGAGGAGCACGATACCAATCATAGGCGTTACCGGGCTGGAAGTAGGCATGGACAGCCTCATCCTCACAGCGGTAACCCGAAAAAGCTGGATCTCGAGGGATGGAAGCGGCAGAGTGACCAGTCTGTGCAAAACGCAGATCGGCCAAGGAGTTTGCCATCGCCTGGTAACGGGTGACATCGCGGAACTCTCGCTCGCGAGCCATGTCCGTCATCGAGACGTGCAAAGCAGATAGGTGCTGATGTATGCCCTCAAAAGTCATGGCATACGGCTGATGTGGTGGAGATGGTGCAGTAGGAGGAGCAGGAGGTGGAGCTGAAGCAGTCCGGCTGCGACGAGAAAGCTGGAGTAACTTGGGCTCAGAGTCCTGAGTACAAGTCGATAGATCGATGTCGAAGCGCTGAAAGATACGAGGGAGAATCATCGCGTAAGAGAGATTTCGATCTCTTGCACGACAACGTCCCATCATCTGAATAATAGTCTTGGGGACGGAAAAAGGAATCCCCTTGATAAGATGATACATAGCGGACAGCTCAAGCAAAGTCACATCATCCTTGGAAGTGGATTTAGGAAGTATAGTAGAGTAGATGATGCGAAGCAATTCGTAGTTAAACAAGTTAAGGTTGTTAGCCTTAAACTTTCCAGAACGTACTCTGTCAGGTGCACAAAGTTCCGTTTTGAAACTCGTGAGTGTAGTGCCTTCGGGGAACTCGAATTCCGTGATATCAACTAGCGGTTCACCTTCATTGGGAATCCCAAGAATCTCCGCTAGGAGGACATCATTGAACTCAATATCTATGCCTCCAACACGTGTGCTCACGTCAAAAGTGTTAACTACGAGATTGTAATAGAACAATCTAATGGCATTAGTAGCAATTGGGAAGCACAGTTTAACAAGCAAATGTAACCCTAATGCCTCAAATAAGTGACGATGATCAGGAAATATCGTCCATTTAACCGGAGCGCCGCTGCATATGGATCGGGTGGAAAAGCCACCGTACCATAATAAAGCTTGATCGAGGGTTTGAAAGAAAAACCCATCGAAAGCACCGTCGCTCTTTTGGACTGGCGAAAACAAAGAATCCATGTGAGGATTCGAAAAGGACCCTTCCTCACTAGGAGTAGTCTTTTTCCTCTTAGACGGATTAAATCTAGGTGCCATTGAAATAAATAAGCATAAATTTGAAAGTGGAGAAGGAGAGAGTTATACCTCACAAAGATTAGATATGTTGTAGAGAAGGATGATCTCCGCACGATTCCAAAGTTTGGAAGGATTTCACCAAGTAGATAGGGAGCAATGGGTTGGTGAATACCTAGGGTTTGGAGGGTTTTCGGGCGGCTGTAGCTGCTGGTTGGAAATATGGAAGCAATAGAAGAGAAGGAGCTCTCGGGTTCTGGATATATACGCAGATACCCTCAACCGAACTCGGGCCGAATTCGGTCAGAGTTCTGGCCGAATTCGCCTAGGGTTCTTTCAAGTTGATTTAGCTACTTCTTTTTCATTGACTCGTTTCAAATATTTAATTCAAAGATTAGTTATTTTAGCTTTCAAATAACATAATTAATAATATTTTATGAGTTAAATATCGTTACACAGCAGCTGTCTCAGATTAGCTGTAGGAGTACTGTCCCAGCTGGCGGAGGTTCACCGGGGAACTCTTAAATACCGCTTCGCTTCAACCGTAGTTGTGGTGACAGACAGACTCTTTATTAGCTTGTCTCTAACACAGTTTTTGCATAATGATATAAAAACATAAAATAAAATCAATTAATATTATTGACGTCCAAAATTCCTAATTCTCGACGTAAATAATTGAAGCGATCTTCCGCTAGAGGTTTAGTGAAGATGTCGGCTAATTGATTATCAGTATCTATGTATACAAGGTTTATATCTCCATTTTGATGATGATCTCTAAGAAAATGATGCCGAATCTTGATATGTTTAGTACGAGAGTGACATACAGGATTCTTAGTCAAATTAATGGTGCTAGTGTTATCACAAAAAATGGGAATATGTGTGTAAAATAAATCAAAGTCTTCTAAGGTTTGTTTCATCCACAAAATCTGAGCACAACAACGTCCTGCGGCGATGTACTCAGCCTCTGTTGTTGATAAGGCTACAGAATTTTGCTTTTTACTAAACCAAGAGACTAGAGCCTTGCCTAAGAAATGACATGTACCGCTAGTACTTTTTCTATCAACCTTGCATCCCGCAAAATCTGCATCCGAATAACCAATAAGGTCAAAGGATTTAGTTTTGGGATACCACAAGCCGACAGAAGAAGTGCCCTTAAGGTATCGGAAGATACGCTTAACTGCGGTTAGATGTGATTCCTTTGGGTTAGCTTGAAAACGTGCACACAAGCAAACACTAAACATTATATCTGGACGACTAGCAGTTAAGTAAAGTAAACTACCAATCATACCTCGATACTTACGTGTGTCGACTGGCTTGCCTTGTTCGTCAGAATCAAGCTTTGTTGAAGTTGCCATCGGAGTGCCAATAGGTTTGACATTGTCCAGATCAAACTTCTTTAGCAAATCTTTTGTGTACTTGGCTTGATTAATGAACGTCCCATTGTCGGTTTGTTTGATTTGCAATCCGAGAAAGAATTTCAGCTCTCCCATCATGCTCATCTCAAACTCATTCTGCATACACTTAGAGAATTCTTGACAAAGAGATTCATCAGTGGATCCAAATATGATATCATCAACATAGATCTGAATTAAAAGCAGCTTGCCATTAAAAGATTTAATAAAAAGTGTAGTGTCAACCTTTCCTTTTGTAAAACCGTTGTCAAGTAGAAAAGAGCTTAGATGATCATACCAAGCACGAGGGGCTTGTTTCAAACCGTATAAGGCTTTCTTCAACTTGAAAACATGGTCAGGATTTTTGAAATCCGTGAAACCCGGAGGTTGTGCTACAAAAACTTCTTCTTTTATAAAACCATTTAGAAAAGCACTTTTTATATCCATTTGAAAAAGTTTGAAATCATGAAAACATGCAAATGCACATAACATACGAATGGATTCTAATCTCGCAACTGGGGCATAAGTCTCATCGTAGTCGATACCCTCTTCTTGATTGTATCCTTGAGCTACGAGTCGAGCCTTGTTACGAGTTACTAAACCATCCTCATTCAGTTTGTTTCGGAATACCCAACGGGTGCCAATGACCGGATGATCAATAGGCTTGGGAACAAGTTCCCAAACTTGATTCCGTTCGAATTGGTTCAATTCCTCTTGCATGGCATCTATCCAGAAACTATCACTACATGCTTCATCAATAGATTTAGGTTCTAGCTGTGAAATAAATGCAACACTAGAAATAATATCTCTACTGGATGATCGAGTGCTTACTCCTTTGGTAATGTCACCAATTACCAAATCTTGTGGATGATCAGCTGTGAATTTTAACCTTTTCGGTAGACTCTGTAGGTAGCTGGTTCCTGGATCTCCTCTAGGGGGTTCAGCTAGTGCAGAGCTTGGTTCAGGTTCAGCTGATGTTGAGCTTGATGTGGGCAGATCTTCATCACTGTCATCGAGTGTCATTTGGTTCATTTCATCAAAAGTGACGTTGATTGACTCTTCGATGATCATGGTACGTTTGTTGAAGACTCTGTATCCTTTGCTCTTGGCCGCATAACCTAAAAATATACCTTCATCGGCCTTTTCGTCAAACTTTCCCAAATTGTCTTTAGTATTAAGAATAAAGCACTTACAGCCAAATATCTTAAAATATGAAACTGAAGAAATTCTATCAAACCATAACTCAAAAGGAGTCTTCTTCGATTTTGGTCGAATTAGAACTCTATTGAGCACAAAGCAAGCTGTATTGACAGCTTCAGCCCAGAAGTATTTGGGTAGGCTAAATTGATTTAACATTACTCTGGCCATTTCGGTTAGAGTTCTGTTCTTACGTTCCACAACTCCATTTTGTTGTGGAGTTCTAGGGCAGGAGAACTCGTGTATAAAATCGTGTGTGTCACAAAATTGCTCGAAATCAGCATTCTCGAATTCGCCTCCATGATCGCTTCTAATACGAGTGATCATGTAACCTTTTTCATTCTGTACTTTCTTACAAAAGGCGACAAATTCGGATAATACGTCATTCTTGCGTGTCAAGAAATATACCCACGTGTATCTAGAAAATTATCTACAATTATAAATGCATATAATTTACCTCCGAGGCTAGCAACTCTGCTAGGACCGAATAAATCCATGTATAGCAATTGTAGAGGTCTAGTAGTACATACTGCGTTTACAGACTTGAATGTGGATCTGGTAGCCTTGTTCTTTTCGCATTGGCTGCATACCGAATCCTTCTTGAATGTTATGTCCGGTAAACCGCGTACTAACTTCTTTGTGGATAATCTTGAAATTGTATCCATATTTGCATGACCGAGTCTCATATGCCATAAATGACTCTCATCACTTTTGGCCATTAAGCATCTACCTGAAATGTTAGCTTCTTCCAATAGATAGAAAACATATATATTGTCTTCCCTGATTCCTTCAAAGATAGTACTACCAGTTGAGCTATCAACTATAGTACATTTGTCTTTGCCAAAGTTGATACCATAACCATGATCAGCTAGATGACTTATGCTGAGCAGATTATGTTTCAACTCGGTAACCAGACAGACATCTTTAATCACGGGATAGGGAGATTTACTAACATCACCGATACCAATAATATACCCTTTTAAATTATTGCCGAAGGAAACATAGCCTTCCTTTTTCTTCTTCGACAGTGTTGCAAATAGGGTAGCGTCACCGGTCATATGCCGTGAGCAACCGCTGTCGAGGATCCATTTGCTTCTAGCATGTGAAGGGTGTTCCACCTACAAAACAGTTTGCAGATGAAACTCTTGGTACCCATTTCTTGTAGGGTCCTGAATTGTTAGCTTTAGGTATCCAAGCATAAACATTTAAATCAACTAGCTTTCTCATTCTATATGCAGATGAAATATGACCAATGAGGCCACAATAATGACATTGTGCATGTTGAGTGTTGAAAGCAGAGTGATGTGCATGGTTGGTAGGTTTAGGTTTTCTAGTATAGAAGAATGCATACCTATGATCATGTTTGGGCTTAACCTTTTGGAGTAAAGGTTTTATATGGTTTGGTCTGACAGTGTTTGGCTTGGGAATGTTCCGAATTTTCGGTAAGTGACACGTGTTAGGATAGGAAGCAGCAGGCTCAGGCTGTTTTCCTAACCTAATTTCCAACCTTTTGGAAGTGTCATATAACTTAGTATAATCAGAGGTGAGTGATTCCATTCTGATTTGTGCAGATTGAAGACTTTTCTTTTCTTTTGAAAGATCTTCTCTCAATTGGTCTATAATCTTATCTTTCTCTTCGGATGACTGTTTAGTCTCGTGTAATAAGAGCTTTATAGAGGAAAGCTCACCAGACTCACTAACACTAGTTCTAACCTCAGCTAGTAGGTCGGTAAGTCTTCCTATTTCTCCTTTGTACTCTTTGAGTACCTTCTTAGCGGTCTGATATTTACTACGCAGTTTCCTGTAGTCAAGCATCAGGTCACTGAAGGCATCTCCTAATTGCTCAAAGGTAAAGTCATCATATGTTTCTACAGGTTCAGTAGGTACCTGATCAATTGCCATGAAGCAGATGTTTGCAGCGTCCTCTGAATGTTCATCTTCTGAGTCGCTAGCTTCGCTCTCATGCCATATGCTGGTGTTGGCATATTTCCGGGATGTTAATCTCTTCAGGTTGCCTTTTTCATACCTGTTGTTCTTCTTGCTCGATGATGAGTTGATGGGACAGTCCTTCTTCATATGTCCCTTCTTCTTGCAGCCATAGCAGACAGCATCTTCTTGGTAGCAGTTGTTGTTGTTGTTCTCTTTGACTCTCTTTTCATGTCTCATGAATCTTTTGAATTTCCTTGCTAGGAGAGCTTGATCTTCAGCGTCAGATCCACTGCTGTCTGAGTCATCTTCAGCAGCTTTTCTGTGCTGAGCCTTGAGGGCGATAGTCTTCTCCTTTGGTGCAGGCTCTTCAAAATCTTGTAGATCCAGTTCATGAGTGAGTAGCTTACCCATGAGTACTTCAAGTGACATTGTGGTGAGGTCGTTTCCTTCAATGATAGCTGTAGCCTTCGGAATCCAGTTCTTGGTGAGAGCTCGCAGGAGTTTGCGAATCTTTTCATGGTTATTGTATTCTTTGCCTAAGGAGGACAAAGGGTTTACAATATCCAAGAACCTCTCGAACATTTGTGTGACTGTTTCATTTGGCTTCATTTTGAACGCCTCGTACTCTTGAGTAAGTCTGCTGACTTTTGACTCCTTGACTTGAGTTGTGCCTTCATGTGTAACTTCGAGAAGCTTCCATACACCATTTGCCGTTGTGCATGTAGATACCCTGTTAAATTCTGTTCTGTCTAAGGCACAAAAAAGAGCATTAATGGCACGTGCGTCAAGACTGGCCTTTTTTTTTCTTCCTCTATATAACTGTTTTGGGGTTTTTCAACTAAAACACCCTCGACATTTATACGAGGTGGCTTCTGATAGCCATCAAGAACAATAGCCCATAAGTCAAAGTCAAGAGACTTTAAGAAGAAACTCATCCGTGTTTTCCAATAAGTATAGTTAGTACCATCAAACAGAGGAGGTCTGTTTGTGGCCTGACCTTCACTTGTGAATTTCATAGTAGCCATGTGATGTGCTGTGATCTAATAAATAATGAATAAATAATAGCACTTTTACCTTGCTTTACCTGTAACACCCGCTCTGATACCAATTGTAGGAACGATATAGTAAAGCGTAATACTCTAGAGGGGGGGTGAATAGAGTTGGCAGCGGAATAATGCTAATTAAAAAAAAAGTTAGCAACACAATCACAGTATATAATCACAGATGAAAATAAAGTAAAGGCAGAGTTCAGAAAGCAAACGCAAAGACAGCGATGTATACTGGTATCCCTCTGTTGAGGTCTAATCCAGTCGGTAGAACTCTTGCTACCAGTTTGAATCCACTATAGGAAAAACCGCAAGTTTTCTTACAAAGTCCTTGCAACTTCTACAACGCGAGCTTTGATACGAAGAACTCGTCCAACTTCAAATGTGAAGAGGTATTCTTCAATTAAGCCTTCTGATTACAATCTCTCAGAAACTTCTAGACCGTACCGTACTGGCAAATCGACTAGAGGATTGTAACTGGCTTGGGATCTGAAAATGAAAGCTCTAGAAAACTCTTTGGAAGGCAGAAAGCTTTTTAGATAGAGAGAAGATTGAAAGTGAATGAGTGAATTGAAATGATCGAAATACTTCTCTATTTATAGGATTTCTAAAGGGAGAACTCTGTCAGAATTCGGGCAGAATTCGGGCAGAACTCGATGAGCAAATCTCGGTCAAATCCGCAACTGCAGGAGGACCAAGTTCCAGAGAATTCAAAATCAAAACGGCCACCAACCGAACTCTGGCCGAACTCTGGCCGAACTCTGGCCGAGTTCTGTCAGGGTTAGGTTAGGGTTTTTTAAAATAGGTTTTGGTGATTTTTGAAAACCTTTTTGAAAACCTTTTTGTAAACAATTTGATAGGTCATTTTAAAAACATTTTGAACTGTTTTGGGAATAGCCTATTTGCCAGTACGACTCGGTGTACAATGTATTCCTAGACTCAAATAAAAAGAAAATTACATTGCATAGGAAATACAGACTCAAGTAGGCAAACAGATCTTCAGTCTTGAACGAAGTGAATATCCAATCTTGCTTATGTCCAAGGAGCTGAGATGTCCCAACAAGCTTCGTATATCCAGACAGAGTTTTGATCAATTATTAAAATCAGGTTGACCATATGACCAATGGGCCAACATTCTAGAGATTCAAACAGGTTGACTAAAAATTAAGTGTAGGTATTTATCCTATCAGTCACAACACCTAAATTAAAAGATTTAACATGGAGAAAATAACTAAATATGAAAGAAACACAAACATCCCAGTATCTATTTTATATGCATTTCAAAATCGAGGAAAATTTAAAATAAATCTACTTCGAGATTCGAACACGAATAACAGAATCATGAATTATGAATCAATTCTTTACAGCAAAAATAAAATTTAAATAGACGGTTCTAATTTATGATATGATGGTTTATATCTAAACAGAGCAAAGGAAAACTGAATAGGTTATCAAGATTATAGCCTTAATTATGGAAAAGCCTAACTAATCGAGTGAATAATAGACTAACACTGAAGCATATCGTCGTATCAAAGCAACAATGTATCTAACAAGCTATCCGAATTCAATAATTCCTAAACAGCATGGCCTATATAACAACCTTAACTACCCAATCGGTCATTTGGAACAAGGGACTCCTAGTCCTAGTTATTCTTCTAAATTATTTTAATCCTAATTGTGAATGAGCATTTCCTGGTCGCAAGCTCGCAATAGTACGAATAACTTAAGTACTATCACGAGTTCGCATGATTTGTGAAACCGGACCTGCATGGGCCACCACAAAAACTTGTCACGACCCGCACCCGTTTTTTTTTAAACGGATACGAGACATGTCCAAGCCAGCCTACGCCGCAGTGTCGGCGGTAGAACGCTGTCACGGCCATGAAGATCAAAATCACAAATAATGCTCATTCACAACATTAATTTAATTTACAAAGCTCACAAGTTTTATATTTGTAGAAAAATATAAACTTGTACAAATATGGAATGACTACAACTCATCTATCTAGCTAGTCACTAGGCTTTTGTCTGCAAGTACACCTGTCACTCCCCAAGCTAAGTGAATCCACGGCTAACCTGAAAAATATGGTTTCCAGTCAGGAATGGAACGAGCACAATTCACTGAATGCAATTTCAAATAAAGAAAATGACTATAAGACAAAGGTTAGACATCAATCATGGGTTTGAAAATAAACAGGAAATACGAAAAACTAATAGTAAATAAATAGACACCAAATACTTTTCCCAACTGTTAGAAGTACCTTTGATATGTGATCGGTCTGGGGTACTACACCGCACGGTCTACGAGGTCTACTTGCATGAAAAATAAGCACGGTCTACAATGTCTACTTGCAGGAAATAAACACGGGCTACACTACTTGCAGAAAATAAACACGGGCTACACTACTTGCAGAAAATAAATGCGAGCTACACTACTTGCAGAAAATAAACACGAGCTACACTACTTGCAGAAAATAAACACGGTCTACAAGGTCTACTGCATGAAAATAAACACGGTCTACGGTCGGATCACACATCCTTGGTACTTCTCATTCCCGACTCAATAATTTATAATATAGTATAAAAATTACATAACCAATGGCCAATCAATAAAATATAGTAAAGATCAATATCGAAATGCAGACAATAAACTGTACTCGCCTGTGGTCCTTCGCTGGTGAATTCGACAATCTGAACTACTCAATGCCTCAATAGACAAAACCCGTACAACAGTCTCCGGATGCTGAAATAGACAATATCAATGATCTCAGAATAGTCCAATTAGCTAGGATTGCCTGTCCTTAAGTCCAATTCTGGACACAGGGGCAAAACGGTAATTTCCGGCAAAAACGATGTCCGCCGTTGGACCCGCTTTGCACCGAAAAACGTGCCAGAGTCAACGGTCTCTAAAGTCATCAAACTATATGTCTACAGATCCAGTTTTTCGATACGAATCCAACCGTATGTCCAGAGTTGGATTCCGGCGGGCCGTGCACAAAATCGCCCGTTGAGTCGGACCGTGGGGCCCGCAAAACGACGTCGGATTCAACTGTCTCAGAATTGGACCAAATTTGGCATACAGGACCAGAAAAATGATACGGTCCTGTTGGTGCAAGTTTCGTCTCGATCTGACGAGCGTGCACAAAGTAATTGAGATGTTTACACAGAGGCCGATACGGGGAATTTCGACGGATACGCATCAAATTCGTCGTGCACACGCGTCCAATTTGAATTCCGTCAAAGCCCACACGACCACGAAGCTGTTACGCAGCTTTTGATACTTTCGGTGCGCGACCACGTCGCCCGGATTGGCGGGACGCACGTCGTGTGGATGGTTTTTCAAGTTTTCAAAACAGTTTTTGTCAGTTTTTTTTCCTGATTTTCAAATCGGTTTTAAACAGAACATAATCAACTAGAAAATAAACTAAAAGTAGGGTCTCGATCTCGGTTAGGTTGTCTAAAACTTTATTCAAGTGGTTTCCTAAAATTCGCGATATCCTGATCGCAAATTGACCGCCAACTTGGCGTTTCAGGACAATTTCTAACTTCCAAAAATCGAGTTTTTTCTCGATTTTGGAACTCGATTCTCGTAGCGTACGTTGCGAAATAAAGTTTTCTACTTGAAGGAAAGCAAAGCCGTATAGATTATCTACATACCAGTCAAATTGGTTCGCAAAACGATGATCCGAGGAGATCGTTTCCTCCCCGCGAAGCTGGCCTCGCAGGGCTGCTGCTGTTGTTGTTGCTGTCTTGCCACAGCGTGCGCAGGCGCGGCCTGGCCGGCCTCCGACGGCGGGTGGGTCGCACACGGCCAGGGGACGGCGTGGCGTGGTCGTTGGCGTGGGGGATTTAGGGTTTTCGACGTTGAACACCCTGCTCTGCTGCTCGATACGTATATATATATATAGTCGTCCAATGCTAAACCGAGAGCTCTCGGTTGGTTGGTTATTTGGGGGGGTTTAGGCTGTGGCCCTCCCCACTGTGGGCTGGGCAGAACTATGGGCCTGGCTTTGGTTTGAAGAGGCTGTTCCAATTCTCTTTCCCTTCTTCTTTTTCTCTTTTTATTATCCTAATATCTATATATATATATGTACATATATATGTATGTATACACACACACACGCGTACGTGTCTATATACACGTATACATTATATATATATATATATATATATATATATATATATATATATATATATATATATATATATATATATATATATATATATACATATATTTATATATATATATACACACATACACTATACATTTATCCATATACATTTTAGATATATATGCACATACACATTCATACATATATATATTCGTATACGTATAAATATCTATACACATATTTTACATATATAGTATTTATATATATACAATCTCATACATAACATTTATATATATACAAACATTCACATATCTATGTATATATATATTTATAAATATTTACGCAAGGCATATGTCTTTATATATTTTATATATATACACATACATTTACATATATTCATTTATATATTTATACACACACATATATTTATATACACTTGTACACTTATATAAATACCCATATATTTAATATACGTTTGTATATATAAATGCACATATATATAATGTTGACACAAAGTCACAGTCAACCAAATATTGACTACATTGACTAAATAATATCTGTATAAATTCAATACGACACACGACGTCTGCTTTCAGTTCGGGACAAACGACAGCTCAGTTTCCGACTCTCAGTATATTTTTCGAGTCTGTACTTTTACATTTCATTGAGTCTAGAAGTATGTACTCTGAGTTATGCTGAGCTCTTGGAACTTGGTCTACAAGCCTACCCAAAATCCCAAGCTCCACCAAAACAAAATTGCCCACAAGTCCCACTTAGAATCACTCTGTGCTCTGGAGACAGAGTTCGGGCCGAACTCTGCCTCCACACAGAGTTCGGGCCGAACTCTGTCCCCTAGAAATCAGGAACCCTAATTTTAGGGTTAGCTGGTTGCTAGCTGTCCAACGGCCAAATTTTTGAATTCTCCTACCCGAATTCTGGCCGAATTCTGCCTCAAAAATCAGTATAAATAGGGCATGAATTCTCTCATTTTGAATCACTCAATCTTCTCTTCTCTTCTCTCCTACAAGCTCTATAAGCCATACCCTTCCCATCTACTAGCCACAAGCCTCCTAAGTCTCGAGTGCTCAGCATCTCTCAGTTAGGATTCTTGTGCAAGAGTGAAGAAATCGCTTGGACAATTCCAAGCAATCGCCACTGCGATTCTCTGTAAGAAGTTGACGTGCTCTTCTGAAGTAAAGGCACGGGTTGTAAGCTACTATTTCACAAATAGTGGATTTAATCCTGAGCTAGAGTTCTCAGGCCTGGACTAGTCCTCCACGAGGGAAACCAGGTTAAAATTGCTGTGTTTGCGTATGCTCTCTTGTCTTTCATTTACGTTCCGCATTTTACTCTGATTATTCATTGTTCGTGAAAGAGTAATTTTTTAATTGGTCATTATATATATATATATACTCTATTCACCCCCCCTCTAGAGTTGCCAAACTGTTCTTCAATTGGTATCAGAGCTCTGTTCTCTTTATAAGGACTAACATCCTAAGAGCTGATCCATGGCAACCACACAATCCTTGATCTCCAATCATGGTGAAGGTCAGTCCACTCATAGGCCTCCCCTATTTGATGGGACTAACTACACATATTGGAAAACAAGGATGAGTTTTTATCTGAAGTCTCTAGACTTTGACCTGTGGACTGTCGTAACTGACGGTTACAAAAAGCCCGCCAGAATAGTTGTCGATGGTGACCTCACTGAGAAACCACACGACAAATATTCTGTCGAGGAGAAGAAACAGGCAAGTCTAGATGCTAGGGCTATTAATGCTTTATTCTGTGCTATAGACAGGAACGAGTTTAACAGGGTCTCTACATGCACCACTGCTCATGAAGTATGGAGACTTCTGGAAGTGACGCATGAAGGAACCACTCAAGTCAAGGAATCAAA
Source organism: Iris pallida (assembly GCA_029216955.1). Lineage (NCBI taxonomy): Eukaryota > Viridiplantae > Streptophyta > Magnoliopsida > Asparagales > Iridaceae > Iris > Iris pallida. The sequence goes on from JANAVB010037618.1 coordinate 5,061,355, forward strand.
GATAAGCCGTCTCACTCAAGAGTACGAAGCCTTCAAGATGAAGCCAAATGAGACGATCACTCAAATGTTTACAAGATTCCTCGACATCATCAACCCGTTATCCTCGCTTGGTAAGCAGTACTCAAACCATGAGAAGATCCGCAAGCTACTCAGAGGGCTACCAAAGATTTGGAACCCTAAGGTGACAGCCATCATAGAAGGAAATGATCTCACAAGTATGTCTATGGAGACTTTGATGGGCAAGCTCATGACTCACGAGCTTGACCTCAAGGACTTCGAAGAGCCTGCTCCGAAGACCAGGGAGATCGCACTCAAAGTTCATCGACGAAAGGTTGATCACGATGAGACTGAAGACGATATCTCAGATGATGAAGACCAAGCTCTCATGGTACGTAACTTCAAGAAATTCCTTCGCTTCAATCAAAGAAAGAAGGAACCACAAGAAGACGATGAAGAAGAGCCAACCTGCTATGGTTGCAAAAAGACTGGACACGTCAGAAGAGACTGTCCGCTCTTAAAGAAAAGCAACCGGTATGAAAAGCCCTACAAGAAGAACTCATCAAAAAGGTATGCCAACACAAGCATTTGGCATGAAAGCGAAGCAAGTGACTCCGAGGAAGAAAAGAACTCTCCTCAAGACAAAGCAAATGTGTGCCTCATGGCAAATTCCACCAAGGTATCAAACGAAACTTTAGATGACTTCTCTTTTGATGAACTTGGCGATGCTTTCACCGATTTACTTGATGATCACAAAAAGGTTATCGGTAAATACAAGCATGCCAAGGACAAAATCAAAAGTCTAGAAGATGAGATACAAAGAATTTCTTTACTTCTTGATAATGTTAGAAACACATCACCCACAAATGACACTGATGAAGTATCCAAGCTTAAATTAAGCTTACATGATGCTGAAGCACGCATTGAGCAACAAACTCAAGAAATCACTACTCTCAACACGTTGCTTGCTGAAGAAAAGAGTAGACACAAGATTTCCATGACTAAGATTTATGGCTTAAATATCAAGATTGATGAACTGCAAGCTATGTCTAAAAGATTAGAAACCAAATTGGGTAAACAGGTTGTTCAACCTCAAACCCAATCACATGGGCACAACACCACTCATACTAGTCAACCACGTCATTCTCATGCAGCACATAACCATGCATTTATATACACAAACTTTCACAAACCACGTGCACGTAAGAATATTCCTCATACTCATTATACTGCACAAAGACACAACCAATATCACTCTACACATAGACAAAGTCATCATACCATACCACATCAACATGCCATGCCACGTAGACAAAATCATCATGTTATGCCACATAAGCAAAATCATCATATCATGCCACAGCATCACACTATGCCATATAGACAATCTCAGCATGCCACTCCTCACAGTCAATATCATCATGCTATGCCACACAGACATCATCATCATGCCACTCACTCTATGCATAGTCATCATTACCATGCTAACTCTCCATATCATCCTCATCCTGTTGCTTATAGATATCATTCTCATGCTCCTAGTATAAATAAAATGCTATCTGTACTTACTGTGGAATACATGGACACATCTCACCACAGTGTAGAGTTAGAAGATTGGTAGACAAGAAAATATATGCTTGGTTTCCAAAAACTAACTTTTCAGGACCCTCAAGAAAATGGGTACCAAAGGTCACATCTACTCTTGATGTAGGTGGACCTTCCCTCCTCAACTGAGAGTAAGTGGATTCTCGATAGTGGATGCTCGCGACATATGACGGGAGACGCAAATCTTTTTGCATCACTATCGATGAAAAGAGAAGGATACGTATCCTTCGGTAACAATCTCAAAGGGCACATAATAGGTAACGGTATCATTGGTCATCCTCCTTCTCCTGTTATAAAGGATGTCTGCCTAGTGACCGAGTTAAAGCATAACCTGCTCAGCATTAGCCATCTTGCTGATCATGGATATGATATTAACTTTGGACAAAACTGTTGCTATATCTATGATAGGTCAACAGGAGACATTACTTTTGAAGGGAAAAGAGAGGACAATATCTATATTTTCTATCTCTCTATAAATACTAACCATGCAGGTAGATGTTTATATGCCCACAAAGACGAATGACTACTTTGGCACCAGCGTCTCGGTCATGCCAACATGGATGCTATATCCAGGCTTTCTACCAAGAAGCTAGTGAGAGGATTGCCTGACATCACATTCAAAAAGGACACGGTATGTGCCGAATGTGAACTAAACAAGGCAACTAAATCCTCATTTCATTCCATCAACTCTGTAAGTACTACTAGACCCTTGCAATTACTTCATATGGATTTATTTGGTCCTAGTAGAATAGCTAGCCTTGGTGGCAAACTTTATGCTTTTGTTATTGTTGATGATTTTTCGAGATTTACTTGGGTTTTCTTTCTCGCTAATAAGAGCGACGCTATCTCTGTTTTAAAAGTTTTTGTAAATAAAGTTCAAAACGAAAAAGGCTACATGATTACTCGAATCCGAAGTGATCATGGAGGCGAATTCGTAAATTCAGATTTTGAAAGTTTTTGTAATGCAAATAGTTTTGATCATGAATTTTCTTGTCCTAGAACTCCTCAACAAAATGGTGTTGTGGAGCGGAAGAATAGGACTCTTGGCGATATGGCTAGAGTCATGTTGAATAAATTTTCTCTTCCGAAATATTTTTTGGGCAGAGGCTGTAAGTACAGCATGCCACATTTTGAATAGGGTGCTTATTCGTCCCATTTCGAAGAAAACACCCTATGAGCTTTGGTTTGGGAGAACCCCAAATGTTTCTTATTTTAGAGTTTTTGGCTGCAGATGTTTTATCCTTAACACCAAAGACAACTTAGGCAAATTTGATGCCAAAGCTGACGATGGTATCTTTCTTGGTTATGCCGCCAAGAGTAAGGGATATAGAGTTTTCAATAAACACTCACTTATTGTGGAAGAGTCAACAAATGTGACTTTTGATGAAGACAACAGTACAGCAAATACTCTTAATGATGACATTGAGCCATCAACTTCTACTCCAATGAATACTTCAACCGAAACTAATTCTCTGGAGGGTTTGCCTAAGAAATTCTCTTTCAAACCTTCTCATCCAGAAAATTTAGTCATAGGTGAAGTTTCACGTGGAGTTACTACTAGATCATCATTAAGAGACTCTGTTGCTAGCACTGCCTTCATTTCACAAGTAGAGCCTAAAAACATTTCTGAAGCTTTTACTGATGAATTTTGGATCTCTGCTATGCAAGAAGAACTCAACCAATTTGAGAGAAGCCAAGTATGGGAACTAGTTCCTAAACCGGCTAATCACTCAATAATTGGTACCAAATGGGTGTTTAGAAACAAAGTAAATGAAGATGGTTCAGTCACACGTAACAAAGCTCGTCTAGTAGCTCAAGGATACAACCAAGAGGAAGGTATCGACTACGATGAGACATATGCTCCTGTTGCTAGACTAGAATCCATTCGGATGCTTTGTGCTTTTGCCAATCATCAGAACTTTAAATTATTTCAAATGGATGTTAAAAGTGCTTTCTTGAATGGCTTTATTAAGGAGGAAGTTTATGTCAAACAACCCCCTGGCTTTGAAAATCACAAATTTTCCGACCACGTGTTCAAGCTAAAGAAAGCGCTTTATGGCCTTAAACAAGCCCCCAGAGCTTGGTATGAAAGGCTAAGCAGCTTCTTGCTTGAGAAAGGTTATTCTAAAGGAAATATTGACACTACACTGTTTATCAAATCTTTCAAAGACACCATTCTATTAATTCAGATTTATGTTGATGATATTATTTTTGGGTCTACTGATGAAACTCTTTGTCAAGAATTTGCCAAGTGTATGCAGACGGAATTTGAGATGAGCATAATGGGAGAGCTCAACTACTTTCTTGGTCTGCAAGTAAAACAACTGGCTAATGGAACTTTCATCTGCCAATCAAAGTACACCAAGGACATGCTGAAGAAGTTCGATCTTGACAACATCAAACCAATCAGCACGCCAATGGCCACTTCAACCAAACTCGAACCAGATGAGAGCGGCAAACCTGTTGATCAACGTAAGTATCGAGGTATGATAGGCAGCTTACTTTATTTAACTGCTAGTCGTCCCGATATCATGTTCAGTGTTTGCCTATGTGCTAGATATCAAGCTAATCCTAAGGAATCATACATGACCGCAGTTAAGCGTATCTTTAGATACCTTAAGGGTACAGTTACAGTAGGCCTATGGTATCCCAAGTCAACATCATTTGATCTTATTAGTTACTCTGATGCTGACTTCGCTGGATGCAAGGTCGACCGTAAAAGTACGAGTGGCACGTGTTATTTATTAGGAAAAGCTTTAGTCTCCTGGTTTAGCAAGAAACAGAACTCTGTTGCACTATCCACAACAGAAGCTGAATACATAGCAGCTGGGCGTTGTTGTGCACAAATTCTGTGGATGAAGCAAACCTTGGAAGACTATAAGTTATCTTTCATGCATATTCCTATATTCTGTGACAATACTAGTGCCATCAATTTGACTAAGAACCCTGTATGCCACTCACGCACTAAACACATTGAGATCAGACACCACTTTTTGCGTGATCATCAGCAAAATGGCACGATTAACTTAGAATTTATTGACACTGATCATCAGCTGGCAGATTTCTTTACTAAGCCACTATCCGAAGAGCGTTTCAATTTTCTTTGTCGTGAACTTGGAATCTTAGATGAAGCAGTCATAAATTGAAAATTACCTGCGTAAATATCGAGTATATTGTGATTCTTTTACGAAGAATTTGGTATGGATACAAGCCGAAAGGGTCCTTCTGACAACAAGGCGTAAAAGCCTAAGCGACACGGTGCACTAGTCCTCAGGACTACCGCTAGCTGGGATCCGGCCCCTGCAGCTAACCCATGGCAAATTTGGACTATTGAACCACAATATATATCCTTATTTATTATATGGCTCGTTTCGATTTAATATTGCCTAATTGATATTTTCTAAAAAGTTTATTCTGTTTTCTGTGTACCTCTCCTTCTCTATCTATTCTATTCTCTTTGGTGTCCTCAACTTTCTTTTGTTTAACTCTTAAATCTTTTTCTTTGTTATCATTTCTTGTTATTCTTCAACTTTTGTTTTCTTTTTAGCCTTTGTTCTGTTCTGGACCAATGATCCAGAACTCGGGCCGAACTCTGCTCCTATCCGAGTTCGGGCCGAGTTCGGTCCCTTGGTTCCAGGGTCGGGATCTGGCTCTGCCGTTGGATCTATTCTAATCCAATGGTCAATATTTCACCCGACCAAAGACAAACCCTACTTTATGTCGGGATTCTTTCTCTCTCCTTCACTATTACCACCTTTTCTCACCTATACACACTCTTTCCTTGAAACCCTAACCCTAGTTTTTGATCTAGAGTGCCTCATTGCTTCTCAAATCAAGAAAAAGGTGTCTCCTCTCCATTCTCCTCCATTGTTCTTTACCTGTTTGAGGTACCATTTTTTTAAAATCTTTTAATGGCTCCTTGCTTGTTCAATCGTGGGAAGAGGATTCGAGTTGAGAGTATTTCCTCTTCGGATTCTCCTCCATCAATTGAACAAATCATTGAACAACTTCAACCACCTCACCCTTTGTTCAATCCACCTCGTCCTCAACATCCTTCCACTTATGACAATAGACTTTTTGTCTCACTTGATGCATCAAACAACTGGTTTAGTGACTTTCGGAATCGTCAGGTTTTCACAGGACATCCTATCAATTTTTCCATATTCTCTCAATATGATTCTTTATTCCATGACCTCTATATTGATGAACTAGTCACTACATCTTCTGCTATTTATCGTCATGCCGTTCAAATGTTCTACTGCAACTTAACCTTTGATGACCTTCGTATTTATTCACGAGTTGCTGGTATCGATATCTCGTTTGATGACTTTGAACTAGCCGAATATCTTGATCTTCTTGAGCCAAGTTCTTGGGAAAGGCTTGTTGATGCTCGCTCGTTCCGTTTTCCCAACGGACTTTCACTTGAAAGCTTCAAGGACGATTTGTGCACTCCATACACACGTCCTCGAAAGCTCATGACGAAATATCTCAACCCATATTTTTCTGATCTTCATTGGATCATCTCTAATACCATTCTACCCAAGATCGGTTCCCCTGATGAAATCACTTATCTTGACATTTCTGCTCTTTATCATCTTCACTTTGGAATTCATTTCAATCTTCCACGTACTATGATGGACTGGATGATTCGCTGTAGGAGGAAACCACGAGCTTTGGTTTATCCTCTGTATCTTCCTATGATCTTTCGTGCTTTTCGTATACCACTTGATGCTTGTCCGTTCCTGCCGGCACCTACCTTTCTATCTAAGGTACGACGCCTTCAGCCTGTTGCTACTACTGAGTTGTCTGCTGATGAGGAGCCTGACGTCCCTCCGCTCGGTCAGACTGCACCTCCTGCCAACCTGGATTCGCTTCAGACTATGCTTCGCGATCGTTTTGCTATTGAGGATGATCGCTGGACGCAGCAGGATTACCGTACCACTCTGCAGATTAGTGCCCTTGGGAACTCTCTGCATGATATGCGGTATTCGCTTGCTCGTCATCCTGATTTGCATGTGCCTATTGAGCGGGATCCACATCGCTCGGGTCATCGTCTAGACGATCCGTTGGTCATGCAGTATATGGATCCAGATGATACTTTTGTGGATCTTCAGATGTTCCAGGACCTTTTCGTTGGCCCTTTCCCTGGTCCTTCAGATGTTCCAGGACCTTCTGGTGCTCCGTGATGGAGACTGGCTTGTTATGCTGCTGCCACTGCTGATGGTCTTAGTTGCTTTATGTTTTTAGTTATTTAGTTATGGATTTATGTACTGGATTTTTATCTTAGAACCCTGATGATGTGTTTGACATTCTGGTTGGTGGATATCATTTTATGCTATTTCTCATAGTTTCTTTCATGCCAATGCACTCTCTTGTCTAGTATTATACTATTTTTTTCTCTTGGTGTGGTTGCATTACTATTCATTGCTTATTTATATTGCTAACTGCCAAAAGGGGGAGAAACATATGTATATTTTTGTGCTGGCTTGTTTTGGGAAACTATTACAGGTTCTATGCAGGTTCTATGCATTCATCTGTGTATATCTGTGCTCGTTCTGGGAATATGTTATCTATCAGGATACAGGGTATATGCACTGTTTACGGGGGAGAGCTACTACTTCTAGCTCGGAACCGTTCACTGATTACGGGGGAGCTATCCGATTCTAGCTCTGCATCAGTTATGGGGGAGCTATGTTGTAATCAACTGTGTCAAGGTATGAATATTGAAATATACATATATTATTTTGTCAATTATCAATATGGGGGAGATTGTTGACACAAAGTCACAGTCAACCAAATATTGACTACATTGACTAAATAATATCTGTATAAATTCAATACGACACACGACGTCTGCTTTCAGTTCGGGACAAACGACAGCTCAGTTTCCGACTCTCAGTATATTTTTCGAGTCTGTACTTTTACATTTCATTGAGTCTAGAAGTATGTACTCTGAGTTATGCTGAGCTCTTGGAACTTGGTCTACAAGCCTACCCAAAATCCCAAGCTCCACCAAAACAAAATTGCCCACAAGTCCCACTTAGAATCACTCTGTGCTCTGGAGACAGAGTTCGGGCCGAACTCTGCCTCCACACAGAGTTCGGGCCGAACTCTGTCCCCTAGAAATCAGGAACCCTAATTTTAGGGTTAGCTGGTTGCTAGCTGTCCAACGGCCAAATTTTTGAATTCTCCTACCCGAATTCTGGCCGAATTCTGCCTCAAAAATCAGTATAAATAGGGCATGAATTCTCTCATTTTGAATCACTCAATCTTCTCTTCTCTTCTCTCCTACAAGCTCTATAAGCCATACCCTTCCCATCTACTAGCCACAAGCCTCCTAAGTCTCGAGTGCTCAGCATCTCTCAGTTAGGATTCTTGTGCAAGAGTGAAGAAATCGCTTGGACAATTCCAAGCAATCGCCACTGCGATTCTCTGTAAGAAGTTGACGTGCTCTTTTGAAGTAAAGGCACGGGTTGTAAGCTACTATTTCACAAATAGTGGATTTAATCCTGAGCTAGAGTTCTCAGGCCTGGACTAGTCCTCCACGAGGGAAACCAGGTTAAAATTGCTGTGTTTGCGTATGCTCTCTTGTCTTTCATTTACATTCCGTATTTTACTCTGATTATTCATTGTTCGTGAAAGAGTAATTTTTTAATTGGTCATTATATATATATATACTCTATTCACCCCCCCTCTAGAGTTGCCAAACTGTTCTTCATATAATATTTGTATAACTCCAAGTACATATTCACCAAATAATATCTAATTGACAAATTAGTATAAATTAATATTATATGATAATAACCTCAATAAAATGATAATAATAAATGTCACGAAATTTAATAAGACAATAATGGCGTATATATACCATCTTGTACCCTCTAATAATCCCAAAAATGTACAAGGCCTATTTTATACAAATATCATCGAATATCAACTAATAACAATATTTATAATATTTAAATAAGAATATTTGGGAATACTCATTAGATCACTAAATGTAATACGATACACAATCATACCAAATGCATCAACACGAATGTCACTAGACGTCCGCATGACTACATGGGCTTGGGCTTGGCTCTGGTCCGGTCCGGACTAGTTCGGTACCACCGGGTCTTCTACAAGTCAATAATTACTATTAATAATTAATTAAACTATTTATAATAGTCATGTCACAACTTGGCCTGGTTTTCCTAGTTAGGACACTCCTATGGCTCGGTATTCCCCTACCATGGCTAAACACTAGTCAAAGCACGTCACTGCACTATCTATGCCATGATTCCTAGTCGTCTGGTACTTCAAAACTCAACCATGGCTAAAATTATCTACCGTAATAATAAACTAAATAATTCTTATAAAACCTAATAATCACCATTTAAATAAAATAAAAATAAATAAAATATTTTAAAATTTTCGGGAAGGGAAGCTACACATGTTCATTGTAAAAGAATAAAAAAAATGTCTAGTCTAGGACTTATCTCCAAATGTTAGGGTAAAGTAGAGAAGTTTGAAGTATGTGCTTAGACGAAGATCACTAGAAAACCCTTTCATCGGGTCAATCGAAGCACAGATCTTTTGGAGTTGGTGCACTCCGATATCTGTGACTTCAAATAATTCTCTACAAAAGCTGGGATAAAGTATTTCATAACCTTCATCGATGACTTCTCTAAGTACGCATTCGTCTACTTGCTCAAATCTAAAGACGAAGCGTTCGAGAAGTTCAAAGAGTTCAAGGCCGAAGCTGAACGGCAAACTGGACAACAACTCAAAAGGTTGAGAAGTGATCGAGGCGGAGAATATCGATCTTATGAATTCGCATCGTTCTACAAAGAACATGGAATCATCTGCGAGACTACTGCTCTGTATTCTCCTCAATCTAATGGAGTAGCAGAGAGGAAGAACCAAAATTTGACATAAATCATGAACTCAATGTTGCTAACTACAGGTCTTCCAAAATGCCACTAGGGAGAAGCTATATTAGCGGCCACTTTCATTCTGAATAGAATGCCATATACAAATTCTGACATAACTTCTCATGAACTCTGGTTCAAAATCAGACCTAACTTGAATGTCATTCGAGTGTGGGGGTGTCTGGCTTATGTGAAGCTCCCAGATCTGAAGATTCAGAAGCTGGGGACAAGGACTACGAAGGCGATCTTCTTGGGGTATGCCGAGAAGAGTGATGCTCGGAGATTTCTTGACATTGAGTCAAATCATATCATCGAATCTCGCGATGCTGAATACTTTGAAGACAAGTTTGCAAGACACAAAAAATATTGTTCTTCCAGACATTCCGGAGAATAATGTAGGTACAAATGAGACTGAGATCTCATATGAGCCAGTAGTCCAAGATGAAGTTTTTGGTGGAGAAACAACAATTGAACCAGAACTCGCTGAGCCGTCGACGCAGCGAGCAAGGAGGCCGAAGAGCTTTGGAGATGACTTCGTCACCTATCATGTGGAAGAAGATCCGCTTACCTATGATGAGACGATAAAGACCAGAGATGATGTCTTCTAGAACGAGGCAATAGACAATAAAATTGACTCAATTACCTCCAATAACACATGGGTGTTAGTTGATTTACCCGAAGGAGCAAATGCTCCAGTAGCACGGATGACAACCATCAGATTGTTGATTGCCCTTGCGGCAATACACAAGCTGGTGATACATCATATGGATGTAAAAACAACATTCCTGAATGGCGAGCTGACCGAGGAGATTTAGATGCAATAGCCAGAAGGATTTGTCGTCAGAGGCCTAGAAGACAAAGTCTGCAAGTTGGTGAAATCTCTGTACGGCTTAAAGCAAGCTCCCAAAATGTGGCATGAGAAGTTTGACAAAATTCTAAGATCAAACGGCTACAGGGTCAGCGAAACAGACAAGTGTGTCTATACCAAATTTGCTGACGGAAGAGGAGTCATCGTTTGTCTATACGTGGACGACATGCTAATCCTAGGTACGGATATAAGCTGTGTCACTGAGACAAAGAAGTTCCTCTCGACAAAGTTCAATATAAAGGACTTGGGGGATGCTGATGTTATCTTGGGACTCAAGATCATCCGGACAGACACAGGATTGGAACTGTCACAATCTTATTACATTGAGAAGATGCTCACTCGATACGGGTATCATGATCTTCTTATAATTGATACGTCGTACCGAATTGATCAGAAGCTGAAGCCAAACTCGAAGGAAAGCGTCAGATAATTGGAGTACGCTAGCGTCAACGGAAGTTTGATATACGCTACTACTGCCACTAGGCCTGACATAGATTTCGTCGTGGGAATGCTGAGTCGATTCACAAGCAATCCAGGCGTTGAGCACTGAAAAGCTGTAAAGCATGTTATGAGATATCTCAAGAAGACTCAGACATATGTACTGCACTTCTGCGGAGAGCCGCCGGTAGTAGAAGGCTTCAGTGATGCCAGCTGGTGCTCAGAGTTGGAGAGCGAGAGGTCTACTTGTGGATTCATTTTTACACTGGATGGAGCTGCTATATCATGGAAGTCAAAGAAGCAGACTATGCTCTCGCGATCTTCTATGGAATTTGAGTTCTTTGCACTTGATACCATAGAAGATGAAACAGAATGGCTTCAGGAGCTCATGTACGATCTTCCAGTGGTTGGAGCGCAGATACCGATAATTCCGATATACTGCGACAACCAGGCGACTGCGGCGGTGGCATCAAATGATCTCTTCAACGGGAAGAAGAGAACCGTGCGGTTAAAGCACAGGGCAGTGAACGATCACATCAAGAGAGGTGTTATTACAGTAATCGATGTTTGGAGTCCGGAGAACCTAGCGGATCTGTTCACGAAGGGCCTCAAGCGCCAGCTGGTTGAAGACACAGCAGAGAAGATGGGCTTGAAGGCATCCTGATTTCATGTCTTTGTAATCTTGCCATAAAGTTTTATGTTATTAGTTCAAAAAGAAATCTACTAGACATCTAACTTTTGGTTCAAGGAAGGACCACTGACTGAAAAACTATCAGGTAACAGTGGGTACTTGTTCTTGAGAACATGGAAGGGTTACGAACCCATAACCACTGTTGTTTACTATGTGTTTTCTGCGAAAAATGGATCTTGTGTTGAGGTTGGCTTAAATGTCTTAATAAGTTCTCAGGCAGAGTGAATGCCTGGTATGCTTTATAGGAAGCACGGTAGCGCAGCACTACAAGAAGTAAAACTCCATGTTACAGTGGGATGACTCCACCATGAGGTTCACAGGTAGGGGTAATGCCTCGGGTTTTCAAGCCAAGTCATAGCAGCGTAGCACCACAAATAGGCAGATAGCCTAATGATGTATGATGAAATTAAAGAGTCAACACTACAAAGGGGAGGGTAACCCAATGTAACCCCTGTTTTCAAAAATTTAATAAATGAAAAACAATTCCAAAAATTAACAAAATTTGTTTTAAAATGTTCTAAAAAATTTTCTATAAATTTTAGAATTTTTACTGCGATTTATTTGGAGTTATTTGGAGTCCGTATGAATTTTTACGATTTTTGAGCTTGTAGGGGCATTTTGGAAAATTACATATTATGGCAACATGGTGAAAATGGCACACTAAAATTTTTAGGTTTTTATGATGTGTATTTTCGTAATAAAATTTATAAAGGGAAGGTTCCAAAGTTTTTCTATAAATAGGAACCCATGGTTGTTCAGTTGGCTCCTTCACCAATCCCTAGCCTCCCTTCCAATTAAATTTCTGGAGCCTTGGCTTCCTAACAAAAGGCTACTGAGGGCTGCTAGTCGGCGCGTGAGCCTAAGCTTCCCCCCCATCACAGGTTGTAGTTCGAGCACCACCTTAAGCAATAATTTTCCTTTTTACCAGCGACCAATTGGGCCTATTAGCCAGTGGTTGCAGCCTTAAACTTGTGCCCCCCTTTCATGTGGGCTGAGTTCGAGACCCCCTATTGTAAGTTTGGGTTGGATTTTTAGTTCTTTTTGTATTATATATATATATATATATATATATATATATATATATATATATATATATAATCTATACACACACACACACACACACACACACACATTATATATATATATATATATATATATATATATATATATATATATATATATATATATATATATATATATATATATATATATATATATATATATATATTAAAAATATATATATATATATATATTAAATATAGTATTTCTGTAAAATACTAATAATCTGTGGAAATTTGCATTTTTATATATTTTGTTTAACTTACTAAATACTTATATATATATATATATATATATATATATATATATATATATATATATATATATATATATATATATATATATATATATATATATATATATATATAGTCCGGATCGAGAGCCCCCGGCGGAAATCCCTCAAAAGCCCTCCTCTTACTACACCGTTAGATCGAGTATATATATATATATATATATATATATATATATATATATATATATAGTCCGGATCGAGAGCCCCCGGCGGAAATCCCTCAAAAGCCCTCCTCTTACTACACCGTTAGATCGAGGGGATGCACCCGCAGGCCCCACGCAGCCCGCTTGATCCAACGGTGCACTAGGGAGGGAGGCTTTTGGGGGGCTCCCGCTGGAGGTTTTTTGATCCGGATTCATATATATATATATATATATATATATATATATATATATATATATATATATATAGAGAGAGAGAGAGAGAGAGAGGGAGGGAGAGAGAGAGGAAGCGGATCAAAAACCCCCCTTAAAAAAATCCCCTAAAAACCCCCTCACTCTCATCCGTAATTTAATGTTAATATTAATGTTAACATTAATATTAATTTAAATATTAATGTTAATATTAACATTAAATGCTAAAATTAACATTAAACTTAACATTAAAATTAATATTAAAATTAACATTAACATTAACATTAATATTAACGTTAACATTAAAATTAATATAAAAATAAACATAAAAATTAATATTAACATTAACATTAATATTAACATTAAAATTAATATTAACATTAATATTAATATTAAATTACAGATGAGAGTGAGGGGGTTTTTAGGGGATTTTCTAAGGGGGGCTTTTGATCCGCTCCCATATATATATATATATATATATATATATATATATATATATATATATATATATATATATATATATATATATATATATATATGGGAGCGGATCAAAAGCCCCCCTTAGAAAACCCCCTAAAAATCGTCGTCACTCGCAGCCGTAATTTAATATTAATATTAATGTTAATGTTAATGGTAATATTAATGTTAATATTAACATTAAATACTAAAATTAACATTAAACTTAATATTAAAATTAATATTAACATTAACATTAATATTAACATTAACATTAACATTAACATTAATTTAAAAATAAAAATAAATTTATCACAATTAGAATGCAAACACTGCTTCCAAACCCTGTTTGGGAAGGCGAATTTATGTCTACCTATTGCGAGTTTTAGAAATCCATTAAAACAGATTCAATGACAACCTAACCGTGATGGAAACCCAATTATTATTTTTGTTTCTAGTTGTTTAGTCAGCGATATAAATTAGATTGAAAATCGAAATAAAAATATGAAAAAACAGTTTAGAAACATTAAAATTCTTCCGAACCAACGTGCGTCCCGCCAACAGGACCGTATCGGCCTCTATACAAATTTTCCAATTACTTTGTGCATGTTCGTCAGATCAAGACAAAACTTATGCCAACAGGACCGTATCGTTTTTCTGGTGCTGTATGCCAAATTTGGTCCAATTCTGAGACAGTTGATCGGATCGCCATTTCGCGGGCCCAACGATCCGTTCAATAGGCGATTTTGTGCACGGCCTGCCAGATTCCAAAACTGGACATACCATTGTATTTGTATCATCAAAACGAATCCATAGACATGTAGTTTGACAACTTTAGAGACCATTGACTCTGGTACGCTTTTTGGTGCAAAGCGGGTCTAACGGCGGACACCGTTTTGACCCAAAATTTCTGTTTTGTCCCTGTATCCAGAATTGGACTTAAGGACAGGCAATTCTAGCAAATTTGACTATTCTGAGAATGTTGGCAATGTCTGTTTCAGCTTTCGAAGACAGTTGTGATGACTTGGACCTTATGGCTTGGTAGTTGACTATATTTTGTTGGATCTGCGTGAAACCTCCCGGCAAGTATACCTTGCCTCCCTCTACAGTTTATTTATATTATTATTATATAGTTCTACTAGTAGATTATTGACATGTGATTTGTTCATCATGCATACAAGTACATATATATATAGTCCTTGTTTATAGTTAGCCTAGTAGTTCACATTGGATTGGTTCTCTCGTGTATCTTGATTGGGTCGTGTCGTGTCATCACCTGTACTTGGACTGAGTCGCATCGTGTCATAGGATGAATAAGTCATAACAGAACTATTGTGTCTTGAATTCTTGAAGCTAACCTGCGAGTCCACACTAGGGGCGAGGGTTAGTAGTTATCTGTATTTCGATTCCTGAAGCTAACCTGCGAGTCCACACTAGGGGCTGTCACGCCCCAGAACCAGAATACTGGAGAGCGGGGGCAGACATAGCCAGCTACCTATAATGAAATGGAATCCATCTCACCATACGGTTATGGCTGTCTAGATATGTGAGGGTTTATCTACAAGCCAACAGTCTCCTATGGTCAATAACAAGCCTAATGTCTCAATCAACAAGCAAGTAATGATAGTTACAAGATATCAGACCACCAAATATACAATTGTAAGGCGTCCCAAATATTACATATCCAGATGATCATGAAGCTAGTCGAACAAATGTGAGGACTAGCAAGAGTTAAGTCATACATGATCAACCTCGAGTTGCCAATCATGATTACAGCCCGTAGGCAGACAAAAGGTAAAGTGCATCGAGCTAACAAGTGCTCGGCGGCTAAATGCCTCAAAAGAATAATGTACAATTGCAGTGGGAGAACAAAAAGAAATCCCACTCGTTGCCCTGGTTACGCCTGGCGGTCACCATCGGGCTGGAAAGCAGGTAGATCCTTTGCTGCTGCTCCGGTATCTGGCCATACAAAACCAGCTGGGTCAGACCCCAGAAAGAGCAAGTGCCACAAAGGAGGCTTCACTTAGGAACTAAAATCAGCAATTAGCACAATAATAATAAGGTAATAAAGACAGGAATTAAGGAAAAAAAACATAACAGGTGATATACGACGAGATAACCATGGGACTATTCAGATAACCAGGTTACAACCCGTAAACCAAATAAGGACCGGGGTTGTAACCCTTCGTCTGAACGGAACTTGGCTTCTCCCACCATTTATCGGCAAGGTAAATATAAGAAATCAAGACATGTAACAATCTTGTACAGGATCAAGACAAGACTAGACAGATTGAACCCCATCCAACAATCACGGCCAAGCAACAAGTACGGCTTGCTACTTTAACTAACTAGGGTTATCACAGGCCTAGTTACTAGCAAGATGCAATGAGAATTCCAAGTTCGGTTACCTGTTTGTTACTACCTGAGTGATCCCAGCAAGAAAAGGAAAAGATAGCAGGATATAGCAGACACACTGTAGTAAGATACATGTGTCCTAAGGTACCACACTCGACGGCGGGCTGGAAATGCGCTCATCTCGACGGATAGCAACAAATCCCATGTATATATATATATATATATATATATATATATATATATATATATATATATATATATATATATATATATATATATATATATATATATATAAGGCCGGGACCAAAGGGGCAACAGGTAACTGGGAAATTCTCCATGAACTATTTGATCAATCTAGTCATTAACCTAGCCAGATTCAGTATGAATCCCTGACCGTGGTACTCAGGGATCATGCCCTAGACATGATGCAAGACACAACCGGACTACTAGTTTATACAAGCACAATCATCCACGGTGTCCAGGCCAATGAATTGATTTGTCAAGAGTGCGCCACGACGGGCCACTATCATGCATTGTCAGGGTACTTGTCAAGAGTGCACCACAACGGGTCACTATCGTGTCATGTGTAGCAGGTCAAGTCATCAGATCAAGTTACCAAGTCAGGAGTGTACCACAGCGGGCCACTATCAAGCATGTCAGTTCTTGGTCACATCATGCCAGGTACAATTATCATTTCAATCATGTCAATCAAATCGGGATTATCAAGTTCGGGACAAAAGGCGTAAGGATATAAATGGGCGTAAAAATATATAATAGGGTAAGGTATATACTATAGGAACTCAAGTTACACAGGACGTTACAAGTACGAGTTAATAACGATCATTAAAATAATAAAATACAAGCCAGGAAAAGAGCCATGCGGCTCGAGCATAGGCGGCCAAGAATGATCTCATGCGGCCGAGGAGTGAGCAGCCCATGCGGCTAGAAGGGGCTCGGGTCTAAGGGAATGCATGTGGCTTAGGAGAGTTCAGGGTCATGCAGTGAAGTATCATGCGGCCAGAGGGAAGTAAGCTTCATGCGGCTGGCGGGGCAATGGAGCATATGCGGCCAGCGGTGGACAGGTCTCATGCGGCTGAAGGGGTACGGAGTATATGCGGCTGGGTTGAGATGGAGGTCCATGCGGCTAGCGGGAGAAGGGTTCTCATGCGGCTGGACGGGCCCGAGTTCATGCGGCTCGCAGAGCAAATATCCATGCGGCTCGATATGGTGGGCGCGCATGCGGCTGCCTAAGCAAGGGGGGCGCATGCGGCTAGGTGGTTCAGGATCTCATGCGGCTGGGATGAGACTCAGTTATGCAGCCAGAAGTGCAAGGGTCTCATGCGGCTGAATGATCACGAGCATATGCGGCTGCGCCATGCCTAAGTCTTATGCGGCTGGAAGACTCGCCGCACGAAGGTTCATGCGGTCAAGTGCTGCCATGCGGTTAAAGGGTTCATGCGGTCAGCATAATTCATGCGGCTAGGGAAATCACTTGTCGCATGAAACATTCATGCGGTCAAGTCAAGCACAGTTCATCTTCTCCAAAATCCGAGAAGAAGAACACCATGAGAGCCAACTTCTCAAGCTACATAACTCCATCATCCGGAGCCCAAATCCGAACTTCCATAGGTCAAAATGGGGTAGAACAAAATTCTCTACAACATGGAACCATCAAAACTCAAAAATAACAAGATTAAGTAAATCAAAACCCAAGAAATTTGAAAATAATGTAAATATAGATCTACAAGAATCTAGCCATAGAAAGTAAAAATGCCAAGTACTAAAGAGTGATATAATACTGCAAGGAAGAGAATGGAACAATAAAATTCGGGTTCCTCCATGAAGAAAGATGCACTTGCCTAGACCTTTCTGGTAGGTGAGGAAGTTAATGGAGGAAGAAGAAAAGTAATGAGGAGAGAGAAGGAAGAAAGGGTTAATAAATGGGGATGGTGGTGGTAGGTAGGGGTTCATGCTAGCCCAAACCAAGCCAAACCAATCCAAGCCCAACCCGAACCAAGCCAGGCCAAACCGAGCCAACCCAATCCTCCTCCTATCCAAATAAAACCAAGCTCCACTAATCCGAGTTAATCCATGAACGATAAATGACAATTAAACCACAATGTTAAATATGAAAATAAACCACAACTAACTAATCAAAGAAAAAGAGAAATACGGGTCAGAAATACGAACACGTATAAAATACGTATCACAAATTTCGGGGCACTACATCCTACCCACCTTAAAAGAATTCCGTCCTCGGAATTTAATCAAGAGGCTAGAGATGTCGGGACAGCTATACTATCGCAAGCAATCTACGCTACCAATCAATCATACAATCATACATGCAAGCAAGGAATCGAAGTGCCAGGCGTAAGGAAGATATTACACCTCACGAGCCAAACCGATTGGGATAACGTGATTGGATATCATCCTCACACTCCCACGTTTAATTCTTTCAAGGAGCGATAAACTCAAGCAACACGAACTAAACTGATAGTCTTGCGCTTGAGGTCTTTCTTTGGTCAAACAGGGACACGGGCCTCTCCTCATACGAAAAGGTTGGTACCAATAACCGTTTTTGAATGATCTAGGAAATGGCTCGGGCCTGGGATATACCGTTGTAATTAGGATACATGAAACATGACATGTGTCCCGCATGACGACGGCGGAAAGCAAGACAATAGGACACAGATACCTCTCTGCCGATTCTGGATCTGGGCCTGGGCCAGGGCGAACTGCTGAGGCCTCTGTTGCTGTAAGGCCTGGGCCTGAGACGGCAATGGACCCGGGAACGGGAGCTGCTGTAGTTGGTGAACTGGAGCTGGTTCTGGTGCTGGTGCTGGTCCCATAACCGAGGGACTAGTTACTATCGACGATGATCTGTTTTTGAACGGACAAGACCCCATCATGTGGTCCGGCGAACCACAAACCAAGCACAATCCCTATGCTCTGCGGCACTCAGTAACAACATGTCCGGGCTTCCCGCAATGGGAACAACCAGTTGCGAAAGGCCGCTTCTGCTTCTGCTGCTGAGGATAGATCGGGGCAGAATGCTGTAAGGAGGTAACCGAATCTGTCCTCGTAGCTCCAATGGTTAGGGCCCTAGCTGCTGGGGCCGGTGCTGAGGATTGGTTCATCTGGTCGTGAGACCGCTTTCGATCTCCGGTCCGGTCTACTATCCTTCGAGAAGTGTACTCATGCCTCCTCGCTGCTCGCAAGACGGCATCAAAAGTTCTGTGCTCGAACTGCTCTACTGCCAATATGATGTCCAAGTGGAGCACCTGCTGAAATTGCTGTGCTCTGTCTAGCTCGGTTGCCACCAAGGTGGGAGCAAACCGACTCAACCTTGAAAACTCGGCCGCATATCCGTCGACCGTCCTGCTCATCTGCTTGAGATTACTAAACCTGGCCTGCAGGTCATATCAAGCCACTGCGTCGAAGTACTTGGTCTGGAACATATCGCTGAATACTGCCCACATGACAGGCGTACCCAAACTCGCTGCTTGCATAGCCCACCAGCTGCGGGCTAGATCTAGTAACTGCAGGCGCACCACCGCCACCTTCTCAGCTTCAGGGGTCTTGGCTGCCTCCAAGATAACTTCAATGTCCTGTAGCCAGGCATCTGCAGCAATTTCTCGCTACCGTCGAAGAAGGGAGGGTTCAGGCGCTTAAAATTGTTGACCGTACTATTCTCTCGAGGACCACTTCCGTTCATAGCTTCTTGTACTGCTTGCTGCAAGGCATCACCTCGACGATCTTGAGACACAAGAAACTCACGAATGAGCCCTATCAAGACACCATCCTCTGACCCTGCTGGCTGAACTAGCTGGACTGGGGACACTGGTTCTCCAGAAGGCATGGCTCGGGAGGCGGCTGCTGAGGACTGATCTTGATCTTCTTGTTGTTGCTAGTCTGCCGACCGAACTTCTTCTGGCTGATCAACAGGAACGATGCCACTGAAGTAATGACATCAGAAATATTAAAGAAGGACCATGATAGAACAATGATGCAAGCATGTTATCAAGTCAGGGATCCAAGAAGATAAGAAGATACGAGTGGAGATCAAAGGCGAGTACAGATTGAGATATCTATCCGGTAAACCCTCACATTTCTTGATTGACAAGACCTGCATGGGCCACCACTTAAACAATGTCACGCCCCAGAACCAGAATACTGGAGAGCGGGGGCAGACATAGCCAGCTACGTATAATGAAATAGAATCCATCTCACCATACAGTTACGGCTGTCTAGATATGTGAGGGTTTATCTACAAGCCAACGGTCTCCTATGGTCAATAACAAGCCTAGTGTCTCAATCAACAAGCAAGTAATGATAGTTACAAGATATCAGACCACCAAATATACAATTGTAAGGCGTCCCAAACATTACATATCCAGATGATCATGAAGCTAGTCGTACAAATGTGAGGACTAGCAAGAGTTAAGTCATACATGATCAACCTCGAGTTGCCAATCATGATTACAGCCCGTAGGCAGACAGAAGGTAAAGTGCATCGAGCTAACAAGTGCTCGGCGGCTAAACGCCTCAAAAGAATAATGTACAATTGCAGTGGGAGAACAAAAAGAAAACCCACTCATTGCCCTGGTTACGCCTGGCGGTCACCATCGGGCTGGAAAGCAGGTAGATCCTTTGCTGCTGCTCCGGTATCTGGCCATACAAAACCAGCTGGGTCAAACCCCAGAAAGAGCAAGTACCACAAAGAAGGCTTCACTTAGGAACTAAAACCAGCAATTAACACAATAATAATAAGGTAATAAAGACAGGAATTAAGGAAAAAAACATAACAGGTGATATACGACGAGATAACCATGGGACTATTCAGATAACCAGGTTACAACCCGTAAACCAAACAAGGACCGGGGTTGTAACCCTTCGTCTGAACGGAACTTGGCTTCTCCCACCATTTATCGGCAAGGTAAATATAAGAAATCAAGACATGTAACAATCTTGTACAGGATCAAGACAAGACTAGACAGATTGAACCCCATCCAACAATCACGGCCAAGCAATAAGTACGGCTTGCTACTTTAACTAACTAGGATTATCACAGGCCTAGTTACTAGCAAGATGCAATGAGAATTCCAAGTTCGGTTACCTGTTTGTTACTACCTGAGTGATCCCAGCAAGAAAAGAAAAAGATAGCAGGATATAGCAGACACACTGTAGTAAGATACATGTGTCCTAAGGTACCACACTTGACGGCGGGCTGGAAGTGCGCTCATCTCGACGGATAGCAATAAATCTCATGTATATATATATATATATATATATATATATATATATATATATATATATATAAGGCCGGGACCAAAGGGGCAACAGGTAACTGGGAAATTCTCCATGAACTATTTGATCAATCTAGTCATTAACCTAGCCAGATTCAGTATGAATCCCTGACCGTGGTACTCAGGGATCATGCCCTAGATATGATGCAAGACACAACCGGACTACTAGTTTATACAAGCACAATCATCCACGGTATCCAGGCCAATGAATTGATTTGTCAAGAGTGCGCCACGACGGGCCACTATCATGCATTGTCAGGGTACTTGTCAAGAGTGCACCACTACGGGTCACTATCGTGTCATGTGTAGCAGGTCAAGTCATCAGGTCAAGTTATCAAGTCATGAGTACACCACAACGGGCCACTATCAAGCATGTCAGTTCTTGGTCACACCATGCCAGGTACAATTATCATTTCAATCATGTCAATCAAATCGGGATTATCAAGTTCGGGACAAAAGGCGTAAGGATATAAATGGGCGTAAAAATATACAATAGGGTAAGGTGTATACTATAGGAACCCAAGTTACACAGGACGTTACAAGTACGAGTTAATAACGATCATTAAAATAATAAAATACAAGCCAGGAAAAGAGCCATGCGGTTCGAGCATAGGCGGCCAAGAATGATCTTATGCGGCCGAGGAGTGAGCAGCCCATGCGGCTGAAAGGGACTCGGGTCTAAGGGAATGCATGTAGCTTAGGAGAGTTCAGGGTCATGCAGTGAAGTATCATGCGGCCAGAGGGAAGTAAGCTTCATGCGGCTGGCGGGGCAGTGCAGCATATGCGGCCAGCGGTGGACAGGTCTCATGCGGCTGAAGGGGTGCGGAGTATATGCGGCTGGGTTGAGATGGAGGTCCATGCGGCTAGCGGAGGAAGGGTTCTCATGCGGCTGGACGGGCCCGAGTTCATGCGGCTCGCAGAGCAAATATCCATGCGGCTCGATATGGTGGACGCGCATACGGCTGCCTAAGCAAGGGGGCGCATGCGGCTAGGTGGTTCAGGATCTCATGCGGCTGGGATGAGACTCAGTTATGCAGCCAAAAGTGCAAGGGTCTCATGCGGCTGAATGATCACGAGCATATGCGGCTGCGCCATGCCTAAGTCTTATGCGACTGGAAGACTCGCCGCACGAAGGTTCATGCGGTCAAGTGCTGCCATGCGGTTAAAGGGTTCATGCGGTCAGCATAATTTATGCGGCTAGGGAAATCACTTGCCGCATGAAACATTCATGCGGTCAAGTCAAGCACAGTTCATCTTCTCCAAAATTCCGAGAAGAAGAACACCATGAGAGCCAACTTCTCAAGCTCCATAACTCCATCATCCGGAGCCCAAATCCGAACTTCCATAGGTTAAAATGGGGTAGAACGAAATTCTCTACATCATGGAACCATCAAAACTCGGAAATAACAAGATTAAGTAGATCAAAACCCAAGAAATTCGAAAATAATGTAAATATAGATCTACAAGAATCTAGCCATAGAAAGTAAAAATGCCAAGTACTAAAGAGTGATAGAATACTGCAAGAAAGAGAATGGAACAATAAAATTCGGGTTCCTCCATGAGGCAAGATGCACTTGCCTAGACCTTTCTGGTAGGTGAGGAAGTTAATGGAGGAAGAAGAAAAGTAATGAGGAGAGAGAAGGAAGAAAGGGTTAATAAATGGGGATGGTGGTGGTAGGTAGGGGTTCATGCTAGCCCAAACCAAGCCAAACCAATCCAAGCCCAACCCGAACCAAGCCAGGCCAAACCGAGCCAACCCAATCCTCCTCCTATCCAAATAAAACCAAGCTCTACTAATCCGAATTAATCCATGAACGATAAATGACAATTAAACCACAATGCTAAATATGAAAATAAACCACAACTAACTAATCAAAGAAAAAGAGAAATACGGGTCAGAAATACGAACACGTATAAAATATGTATCACAAATTTCGGGGCACTACAGGGGCAAAGATTAATAGATATATGTCTGCACCTGCGAGTCCACACTAGGGGCGTGGGTGAATTCTTGAAGCTAACCTGTAAGTCCACACTAGGGGCGAGGGTTAGTAGTTATCTGTTCCGCACATGCGAGTCCACACTAGGGGCGAGGGTGATTCTTGATGCTAGCCTACGATTCCATACTAGGAGCGAGGGTTAGTAGTTGTTCAAACCTGCGAGTCCATACTAGGGGCGAGAGTTTGAGTATTCGATTGGTTATCCGTTGACATCGTGACATCGTATTTCTCTTGTTCTCCTCCAGTAGTTCGTTTATGCGTAGTGGTTCTTCCAGTCGTGTATAGTCGTGATTTCGTATTGATTGGACTTTTCCCAATTAATTCTAGTATTTTCTTTATTGCATGATAAAATGCTAGATAGGCATGTTTTTATGTATCTTGCTATGTCCCTTGAGGACCTGATGATCTCTTCAGGTTTAGCGATTGTATAGAGTTAGCTAGTAGTTCTGGACGACAGATGTGATGATACGCTTGTGGGATTCAGGTATCATTGTCGTGTTTATTATCCGCTCGTGCTCTCATACCTTATCATGAGATATCCTGTTTCTTGATTCAGTTTTAGACTCTTGTTATTTCCTTTAGAGTCTTATCGGACGTATATGCTAGTGGGCTGCAGACCACGACCCATAGTATTCATTCATGTTTATATACTCATTGTGGATTGAGATAGAGATTTACTTCACCATGATTAGGCCTGAACAGCGTTTACGTATTCAAATTGGACTGGAGTTCGCTCAATACGTAGCTGGCTTGCTCACGCTCTCGTATCCGAAAAGCGGGTACGGGTCGTGACAAGCTGTGACCTCATGCTGCAGTAGTATCACACTACGATGAGGTTCCTGGGTAGGGGTAATGCCTCGGCTTTAGGCCATGTCATAGCGACGTAGCACCACAAGGAAGCGCAAGGCTTCATGTCATGTCTCTTTAATAAAGAACTTACTTATAGTATGGAAAGAGATATCATGTCGTCTCTTGAGGGTAAACTTGTAGACGCCCAAAATTATACACAGAAACCAGGCTGGCATAAGGCCTTTAATGTGCAGCCAGAAGCACATGTAACTACACTTTATGAGTGGGAAGAATTACAATTGTGGTATAGAATTCAAGGCATAGTCCATTCTTGTATCACATTATTATTCAACCCATGCGGGAAGGTTCAAGTCGTCAGCGACATCTATCTTAGTGCAAAATGGACAGTTACTGTAGGAAACGCTCAACCCTAGACACATATATATGTTGTGATATGTGGAAGATTGTTGGTGCTTTTACTCCTTTACATGAAAAGAGCTTGCTCTCAACATGCCTAGTGAAATTTAGTCCCACATCAGAAATGCACCATAAGTTATCTTAACATATATACTTGTATGTGTTGTTGTGATATGCACATGGGTTGGTGACCCTAAGGAGGGAACCAAGTGGGTGATTTTACTAGGAGGTAAGGATATGGCTCCAAATTAAGCATTCATGCTTTGTGCTCTTGGGAAATTAATTTCCATTGGGACTAAACCCCGTAGGGGCTTAGCGACTCAGACTCGTACTCGAACTTGGACTCGGGCTCATGAGGCATAATGTGGCATTTTGTTGGCGCACTTAGCATGTCAGTATCGTCGCTAGGCGCATAGTGCGTTTAAGTTGCGCTCGTTGCACGAGCCACTTGTGTGGCCCAGTTGTGCCCCGGTTGTACTGGATTACGCAGGGTGTGCAGTTGCACGGGTGCGTGGGTTGCGCGGGGTGCGCGGTTGCACGGGTGCGCTGGGTTGCACGGGTGCTCGGGTGCATGGGTTGCACGGGTACGCTGGGTTGTACGGGTGCGCGGGTGCTCGGTTGCGCGGGTGCGCTGGTGCACTGGTTGTGCCAGTTGCGCCAGCTTGCGCTGGTTGCACCACGTGCGCAGTGTGCACAGTGTGCACAGTATTCGCTGATGGCGCACACACAACTCATTAAATGGTACAACTTGCGCAGTTCGTGGCTGTCCACATTCTGACTGATTCGTAATGTGCGATAACTAATCCTAGAATTATGGATCTGATATTAAATCATGGTGCACATTGCGGATCTGAGCAGTTACAACAGTGGCTATATATAAACAGAGCCTCTCTTCTCTCTCGAAAGACTTACAGAATTTAGAAAATCACGAAGAGAGAAGAGAGTGATGTTCGAGCCATTGGAGTTGCTCCGCAACCAGTACCACCTCGCGCAAATCATCGTCATGTTCTTGTATTTTCGAGCAGTCCGTCGTAGAGCAGATCACCAGAGCGTTCCAGAGTTCTTTTGAACTTGCTGGTTCCTGAAAGCTGACCGTGTGGGCGGATCTAGCTTTGAGCATTGGTGTTCTAGACACCCCAGCAGGCCACCATCTTCCATCTTTCACCTTTCATCTTCACTGCTGCCTTTAGAAACTCGATTAGTACCTTTTCTATAGAAATGCCACTATCGTTTGCTACTATTACGTAATCTCTATAGATTATAGTAACTCAGAATCCTCTCAGGATCTCTGCTACGCACCTTCCGTCAAGTGTTGTGTTGAAACATTGTTTATACAATTATTTCATTCTCTCAATTTTTCCATCGAAAATTGTACCCAGGTTCTAATAGCCGATACTGCAAACTATGCTTTCTATGTGGTTTGGCATTTAGGTTTAAGAGAGATATTTATGCGAGTATAAGTAGACCCGCTAGTATATTCATGTGCACTTGGCATTGCTATTTTTCTTTGGGAACTTGACTGTAGGTTTACAATTGGGAGAGGAGACTGCATATGGGAAGAAACATGAAAACCTAGCCCAGAGATATACTTTGACGTTACATAAGACCTTCGGAAAGTAGAATTGGAGAGTGCATTAATTTTACACACAAACTTGGTCTGCACACATACATACATAAATACCTATGAGGAGATCTTCTACTTCAATCCATCAAGTCATACTGTATATGACAAGCCTTTAAAATCGTGGATACGTGGCAATGAAATCGTAGGGTCGTGCCTACCATGTCAAGCAAATTGATCGTCCTTATGTCAACATAAAAATGCTACTTTTGCCCAAGTCATGGGATCGAAAGACCAAGTGCCAATTTGAAAATCCAGCGTGACGTGCTTATCTAAGTATCAACTTTCCATATTTTTCATATTCTACGAAATCTGACTCAGAGTGGGATTATTCCCTTAGCTATGTGGTACGTCTCGTTTATTATCAAACCTACACAGTGCATTCAAAACATCTAATTTATTAGTGTGAAAGCCAAGCAGAGGCAAGTTCATCGAAGCCACCCACCTGAACAAGGAGTTGCCTCGACCGAACAGGACCTCGAGCAAGCCGTTGCATAGCCGAGTCTAAATGTCGTTGCATTTCGATTAACTTGAGTAGAGCGGGACACTACATCATACACCACTCAGAAAAAAGTTTTGTCCTTGAAAC
The DNA here is from genome assembly GCA_029216955.1 of Iris pallida. NCBI lineage: Eukaryota > Viridiplantae > Streptophyta > Magnoliopsida > Asparagales > Iridaceae > Iris > Iris pallida. Next base: position 5,088,104 of record JANAVB010037618.1, read on the forward strand.
TTACTGAGTATACACATCGACTTATCACTTATACTTACATTGCATTCACCTGGCATCATTAAGGATCCTTCGAACATACTTCATATTTATTTCATCAATCAGAGTCACGCTCCGCGCCATAGTCAATTTCATCCAACAACTAAGTCACAACATAATCAAGTCCTATCTCTAACCATAATTTGCTTTGCGATGTTATTTTTCCGATACATGAGGCAACTGTCTCGTCACACACACATGCAACTTAATTCTTGGGCAAACCCACCCGAGCGATATCCTTAATCATTCTGAATCAAACACATAATCAAATAGATCAACTCATAATCTAATCGAAATCCACTGTTACCCCTTTAACAAAATTTTGATAATCCTCGAGACTTCAAGTTAATCTTTCCAACCAATCTTTTAAACCTAACTGCATCAAATCCTCAATCAAAATTGTACGTTTCGATACTCAATTCTTGCTAACCAATTCTACTATCTTTCGAACTTATCGTTCACATCTGTAACACCCAGTTTTCCAGAAGAGGGTAATTTTAAAATTTTGTAATTATATTTATTAATTAATGATATTTATTTCATATTATGATTTTAGTGATTTTTAATTATTTTTAAACTATTTAAATTCATGACTAGAGATTTTAGGTGTTTTGCTAGTGAACCGTATAGACTGTCTACCCTAGAGCCTAGCCATATGATTAGGGTAATTAGACATTTTGGGGTTATTTGATTTATTAGAATTTATTTGAATTTATGGGAATTTTTAGGAATTATTTTGGAATTGTTTAGATTAGGTTGACTTTGACTAGTCTTGACCCTTGTAGACAAACCTAGGAGCTAACCCTAGTTAGTTTGAGCTTAGTTAGAAATTGTGACTCTAGTCTAACCTAGCCTAATCTATGGTTTGGTCATTAGAACCTATTTAGCTATAGAAATTAGAAAGCCATAAGCCATGACTTATGATTTAGAGTCTTTATTAATCAAATAAACCATAGCTCATGCAACTTGGCCCAAGCCCAAACTACCAAACCCTAACCCTAAGTGTAGTGGCCGGCCACCTTAGCCTAACATTGGGATTCCCCCACTATAAAACCCCTCCTAGAATTTAGGGCTAGCCTCTTTCTTAGGGTTTATCCAAAGCTTTAAGGAAAGAGGTGAGTTCCATCTTTAGAAATTCATATAAAATTCATTTTAAATCCTTTCTTCCCCAAACTAATTTCATTAGGACCTAAAATCAATCCTCTTGCTGCTGGTATTGGTTGTTTGTAGGGAAACAACAATTTGTGAGATTTTGGGTGGCTTGAGGAATCATTCCATTTGGGGATTTTTCACCCATTGTTCGTCAAGAGGTAACTTTCTCAAATCTCTATGGATTTCCATTTTGTCTTCATGAATAGGAAGCCCTAAGGGTCCCCCTAGGGTCTGGATAGATTTTGTGTCTGGTATCAGAGTTTTTATGTCCGTTCTGGACACTTATCAGTCCCTACTCTGGACTGTTTGAAGAAATGCCCCAATGGACCCTTCGACCTAATTTCTAGGATGTAAATGAATAGGAAAATAGTTCTAGGGTTTGCTTAGAGGTTTCGAGTGTCGTATTATGCTTTCTGTGTCGTGTCGAGTCGTGAGAGACACGTGCACACGCGGGTCCGTTGCGCGCGCACGAGCACTGTAGCTTTCCTGCTACCAGCGTGCTCGTGCGGGCTGCACAGGGCACTAGAGTGCCTAATTTTTGACACTGAGCAAGGGGTAGTATCTATCATGACACTCCCCAAGCCTCGTGTCAGATGGTGTCGTGTCGGACACAAAATCTCGTGTGCACGGGGCAGGGCCTGTGTGTTGCAGTGTATTGTTTTTGTTCTATTTTAAATTCGATTCTAATGGTTTAAGTTATATTTTAAATTGTTAATTTAGATCCTAAAATGTTGTATAATGTAGGTAGATTTGGTTTACATGTTTAAGTTGGGTTTTTATGTGGAATATTGGATTTGGAATGGGTAAATGAACTGTTTTATGATACACACTGACACTGTGATTTCCTAATGTTTTTCCCAACTTGTTTAATTCCCTGTTTGCTAAGTTTTCAATAAATTTTGATCCCTAAATATCACACTACATGCCAGTTAAGTTTTTACATTCAAAATGAACTTTTGGTTGTGTGTATGAGAATTTGGATATGGGGATTGGCCTTCATTTGGTTGATAACTCATATCCTATTTTTTTCATTCCACTATTAACTGATTGAGTTTTGTTTCACTTTGTGATTTGGCTTTGACATTATGGTTGATTCTTTTAGGACTGAATGTGTTCTAATGTACTGAGTTACTTTCCAGTTTGCTATTTTTCCTGAGAAATTGTCGAACTGATGTGGGATTGAGTCCTCTCATTTGTTGTTGAATGCCTGAAATGTTCTTTCCCTTTTCAAATTGGTTTCATAAAATCTGGGATTATTCTTCTCTTATAAACTGAACTAATTTTCCTTTTTCCCCTAGATAATGTGTTGTTCAAGTTAGGATAGGAACCTGGGTTGATATTCACTGAGTATTGAACTAAGTCTTAACTGAGTTTGAAGGGTGGGGGCAATGAATTGATTTCCTTTTTCTTTTCTTCTTAACTGAGAATGGGTTGGAACCTGAGATTTTTGGAGAGTCTCACATTGCTTGAGTGTGTATTGATTGGGGGAGTTTTATCCCTATTTAACTGATGCTGTACTGTCACATGGTCATGAACTCTATTTCCTGCACCTTAGAACTGTCACAGCCTATCTAGACACACCACACCAATGTACACACACACACTATTACCTAGTGTTCCCCTCTCTTTTACTGTTGTGTTTCCTGCACTTATACACAGTCACTGTTAACACACACATTGTTTGCAAGGCACACACACACACAGCCTGTTCACTCACCCTCACTCCCTCACTGCTCATATACACACTGTCCTGTTTTACCACACTGTTTTACTGTCAATTGTTAGGCTGATATTGAATCTTGTTTTCACATGTTCACACACATGTTCCCTTTAGACACACACACCATATGGTTCCCCTCTCTATGTATACATAACACATATATGTATGCCTATGAATAGGAATATATACCTATGTCTAATCTAATGTGAATGTGGAATGGTAGTATAAGTGTTTGGGGATTCTATATGTGTGATAGCTAGAGTACTAGGCATATCCTATTGTATATGTAGACATATGTATATACTCATATATGTGAAGATATTGATATATATATATATATATATGGTTTGGCCTATGATGTGTCTGTTAACTAGTGTGAGACTAGCTAGACTTGTTTAGTCTTGTTTAGGCCTAGAATTGACTATTTAGACTTGTTAGACCTAGTTTGACCATAGTTGACCTAGGTTTGACTTCTTGGTTGACCAGGGTTGACCAAGAGTTGACTTTGGCCTAGATTGACCTAGATTCATGTAGAATGCATTGTAGTGTTTCATTTTACCATTTTAGACTTGTTGTGACTTGTGCTGTTCTGATTAGGAGCCAGACACCACTCCTCGGACAGTACTTTTTCATATTGGACACTCAGATACAGGCGAGTACATTCTCTGATCATTTTATATCCTGCTTAGAATTATTTTCTGCAGTAGATTACTTTACTTGTACTGTCACGTTGGTCACACGGATTGGTACTATATGGATCCCTCCTTGAGATGTTATCCTTAGGGAGCATCGGGTACTACATGTTCTGTGCGTTTCACTTACATGGCGTATCACTATGCTTCGTTGTTTCTTCGATCACTTGTGACATATACTCTTATGATCACAGAGTCTTCCTAGAATCCTTATCCCATTTATGAGACTACTATGTATCACCTTCGGGGTCTATCACCTTCGGGGTCTATCACCTTCGGGGGCTTATCACCTTCGGGGTCTACCACCCTTCGGGGGCTTATCACCTTCGGGGTCTACCACCCTTCGGGGGCTGTTACATAGCATCATATAACATAACCTGGCTGGATCCTTGTGTATTGATTGGGGGTACGGGGGAGTAGAATTGGACATGTGAATAATACACCAGTAGTATCTTATCAGAATCATTCCTTAGTGTCTTATCAGAATCATCCCAGGCCATTTACATGTTCATATTGTACTCTGACTCACTAGTCACTGCTAGTTCTCTATGTATAGTAGATATTTCTATTACAGTTTTCTCTCTGTTTACATACCGCACTTCTTTCAGTACTTGTATCTTACTTTACTGCATGATTATATCTTCTAACCAGCTATGAACTGTTGAGATGTACTGTGCTCGCTCCTGTCCTGACTGGACCTGTTGAAAATATTACAGAGGACGAGGAGGAGGCCTGGGAGGATGCCTTCCACGGGACAGTCTAGCTGAGGACATCACCCCACTGCCTAGACTAGTTTAGTTAGGCCTTATCATATTTTCTTGTAGTCATGAGTCATGTTTTAGCTAGACTTTATTTGGAGTTCAGAGTTGTATATATTCTTTCATTCTGTATCTGAGACCATGTACTTCTGGATATTGCTGGGATGATCTGAGACTATTTCATCTATTTATTTTCTTGAGTTCTATTTCATATCGTGCTATCTCTTCCTTAGTTGTGATTGAGTTTACTGCTATGTCACCCCCATTCGGGGAGTATAAACTGTTTATATATATATTGTTAGATGTTGTGACCTAGGACAGCGTTCTACCGCCGACACTGCGGCGTAGGCTGGGCGTTGTTACGTTCTCGTACCCTCACAGTGGATGCGGATCGTGACAACATCGTATACTTTTTATCTTCCAAAATTTTCCAAACCCTTAAATCAACAATTCAAAATTCAAAACTCTTATTATGCACAACTTGAAATACACTATTCTGAACATTATCACAATCCTGATAATATCGTTTCAAATCCGACCAAGTAAAATTTTCTTTTGTTTCATCCTCGAGAACTATTTGATTTCATAGAAACACAAATTCATTTCAATCATTAACTTTCTTTATTACTCAAAATCCGGTCCAACAATTTCAATTTGTTCAATCAACATATGGTAACTCATCCGATCAAACCTTTTATTAATATTTTTCCTGAGCATACAATTTTATACAATTTCTTATCACATCTCGATCGTCCCTTCAGTCTCATTTGAATTCAACATACCCCTTGAGTTGGGTCGTCCACATATTTAAGGCATCCTCAAAATATATGCATTTCAGCCAAACCTCGTGATAGAGAATCTGAACAAAACTGACATGTGCAATTTCCATAGTCTTCTTTGAAACACAAGTTCATCTTTCTATTGAACAACCAATATCTCAATATCGTAATGCAATCCAAACCTATCATTCATCAAAACTTCCAAGAATATTTCTAACTAGCTACCCCAGCTCTAGTATCTATCCAGACGACTCTCGCTAAGGTCGATCGCTCAATTCTATCTCTCCGCACAGGGACGTCTGCCTAACTACTAGGTTATCTTCACTAAGCTAAAGTAAAATTCATGCACCATCCCATGCAACCAATATCAATACTTAACCCCCAATCCTAAGGTTAAATCGTAGTCGATAGTACAGGATCTTCCTACCTAAGCTCGTATTACTCAGATTTTTAAACTTCGAGCATAGATTTCTCCTATACGCACTCAAAGAATTTGGTCCAAGGGATCCGAGTCATTCAACAAAGACATACTAGGGTAAATCATTTTCATCATCTTCGACCTTGACATAGTTCAACAATGCAAACTCATAACTCTCAAACTTGCAATCATCAATTTGTTCAATAGACCTATTAATCCAAACTTATATACCTCGGCTACAAAATCACTAGTCATAATCCACCGATCACAAGTCGCAATGTCGATTCTAATTCTGAGTCATAAAATCTCAATCATACATTCGTCTATTTCGACTTTCGCATACCAAATTTGTCACGCCCCAGTACCAAAAATAAGGAGACGGACTAGGCCAGCTACGCCATATGAGGAATGCAAACGTCATATGGCGATCGTGGCTGCCAAGAGACAAGGGGGTGCAAGCTACAATCAAGTCTCATATGATCTCACAGAACATGTATATCTCAATCAATCAAAATAACGAAACAACAATTAATGAGCATATGAGACAAAGCAGTAAGGCATCCCCGACGCTTCATCAAAATGATCATGGGGAACTAGCTTTATAAGTTAGCTAGCCCAGAGAGTTATAGGTACATGATCATATTCAACTGCAATCTGATTTAATTACAATTATGCAAAAGATAAAATATCCAGATTAACAGGCTAAACAGGTGTAGTGCCCCGTCCCTACATCGTGCCCCGTTCTCCAACCACGGGGTGCACGAGAAAGGAACACTGTCGCTATCGACTCGGTCGGGACCGATAGGTCGGGATCGATCGAATCGATCGAACGGGAATGGTTGAATTAAGATCCATTCCCCGTCATGGAATGTCTTCTTCGGAACCAAGTCCCATATTCAGCGGGTTGCGCCTCAAGGATTGACTCCGCGGCTGAGTCGGGAGAGACCTCCCGTTGCTCTGCTTTTCACGCCGCTTGCGTTAGTTTTGGCTTTATTTTCTGAATGCGTTTTCATGAAATGCTTTCGATGGTTTTCATGGCTTACGTTTCGAACTTCACATTCGTATCGAATTCCCTTGAATAACACAGTGTTCTAATCGATTGCTTGTGCGATTTCAGGTGATCGCGTAGGCAACGCTAGCGCGGCCAACCAGTTTCTCGCCTCAATTAAATACTAAGGTGAGTGGCTGACCCTTCTTCCATCGACCCTCTTCTCTAATACAATATCGATACTAAGACATGTGCTATGCTAGATGTAATGCAACTACATGAATGATATTCCGATGAACGGTCACACGACGTCCCACGAACACGAACTATACAGATGCTTGCCATATAATATTAGTGTGCTTACAATTATCAAATCATATGGAACCGTGCTAAGGAAAGACGAATCGATTAAATGAATGTCGCAACAATACATGAAGATGTGCCTTGAAATAATAATTAACTTAGCACGGTCATGGACAACTTGTCGACAAGGGCGATTGTTTCTTCGGACGGTATCCCGAGGCCACGGGACCATTCCGGCCTAGGAAGAAACACGGATAGCTGTGCCAGATGCATGCCACGGTAGGCAGTGGCTTTCAACGGGGCTCGCTACCTGCGCTGAAGGACCACTGTCTACCAAGCTATATGTCCAGGATGGCTTGTCGTGCCAGTGACCTTCACGAATGCACTCTATTACGTTTTACTATTATCAACATGACAGGGAAGAACATGGTAAGTTTACGCTACGACGGCGCGCTCTGCCGGGGTAAGATCTATCGTCGTCATACGGTTGTGCCTTCAAATATAAAGTTTGAATTGAGTAGGATGGTTAGAAACTTCACTAAATGTTTGCATGCACGCTCACTTAAATTCTTCAACAAATGAGAGCACGGGACTTAAGTTGCCACTCGCCAGCACAAAGTGTAAAGTGCTGACCCACGCTCTCAACAGGTACTCGGAACCAGGACGGCGTGCCAAGGGACTGAAGGCGACGCTCCTTCCTTTTGAAGCCTTGCTAGCGCGAAGGCTAACTCTGTAACATTTTGAAGACTCCAACCCAACTGCATCATGAGTCACAAACTCTCGCCGATCCCAGGTCTTAGAGAGTCGCTTTGATGTTTATAAAAAGGGGATGTAAATGTATGGAATGACTATCTCATCGATGTTGGTTGTAAGCCCGAGAGGCCTCTTTTGTAATCGAGTCTGTAACCTAACTTATTATCAATGAAAATGCAAGTTTCCTTTTCTATATGAACGTGTTCAATTTCTCTGTGTACTCTTATATATGCTGTTGTTTCGGATAACCTTATGAACCGCCTTGTGCAAGCGCAACTTAGGCTTGCACGGCATCACGCCCGGGGGACGACTATCGATTCTACCGAATCGGGGCGTGACAACAGGTGCCGGTGGCTAAACGCCAGAACATAAGTAATGAATACTAGAGTGGTGGAGAAGAAATCCACTCAAGTATCCTGCCAGCCATGCTCCTAGTATGCACCATTGACGTCAGGGAGAAAGGTCAAATCCTCAGGGTCTGCTACGTGATCTGGCCAAACAAAACCAGCGGGTCAGTCCCGAATAGCAAGCACCACAAGGGAGCACAAAAGAGTGAGATAAAACCCAAGCATAAAAATAATAATAATAATAATAATAATAATAATAAAAGCTTCTGGTCGTAATCTCGGTCCACAGCCTGTCGTAGCACGATAGCCCAACCCAACAACCAAACAAGGACATGGGTTGGACCACGCACCATGATAGTCCATGCCCCTTGGTTACGAACGGAAGGTACCAGGCACAGTCAAGTCGTTTTTCAAGCGGCCATTCATTCCTGCGGCTTTCTATATTTGGCAAAGTTATCTCCGCAATGTTGTTATAGGAATCCTCATATCGTGTTATTCCAGCAGGGCTAGCCAATCCATTATATTTACATATACGTGTTGTACATTGATTATGTACCGTTCCCTGATAAGGCTACCGTGCTGAAACATATAACACAAAGCACATAGGAGTCGAATATAGTCATCCACCATAGGCGGACGAAACCATATCCCTGGCGGCCAACCCGACACGTTTGGACGGGACCAGGGGTGGCTGGTATGGCACGATCTCGAGATTCTTCCTGCCCAATAAATCTATCAAATTAGTTGTCTAGTTAATCCCTAAGTTATTCTCGGAGTTCGCATGTCGTGGTCACATGCTAATTCCCCTAGATGTTGTATATTGTACGAGTACCCCAATTAGGGATCTGTACTGGCTTAAGAAGCCATACATAAGGATCCCCTCCTTAGTGTAATACAACACGCAACACATACTATGTCATTGCTACCGACCATTCATCATGTACGTGCTGGCGACTTTGGATGTATTGGCAGGTATCGCGCAGATTCACTTAGCACATGAGATAGCCCCGCGGCACTCACATAGATTACACTTCAGTATATAGATAAGATATACCAGCACACATATAGGTAGTCAAGTCGGGAATGCAAATCAAGTCACATAGTTGTTTGCTGTTGATGGGTGCAACTTGATTTTTAGGACCTATAATAGTCAATTGAAAGCTACTGGGAATAACAGTCTCGGGGCGCCCAAAATATTGGGTGCATAAGTCGGTGCGCACAAAATATTGGGCGCACAAGATATTGTTGCACACAAAATATTGGACACGCAAGGTCTTGGTGCGCACAAAATATTGGGTGCGTTATGTCTTGGTGCGCAAAAAATATTGCATGCGCACAAAATATTGGGTGCGCAAGATATTGTGCGCACAAAATATTGATGCGCACAAAACATTGGTGCGCACAAAATATTATGCTCACAAAATATTGGTGCGCACAAAATATTGGTGCGCACAAAATATTGTGCGCACAAAATATTGGTCGCACAAAACATTGGAGCGCACAAAGTATTGTGCGCACAAAATATTGGACGCACAAAATGTTGATGTGCACAAAACATTGGTGCGCACAAAATATTGTGCGCACCACAAAATATTGGTGCGCAAAAAATATTGGGTGCACAAAGATATTTGGGCGCCCAAAAATCTTGGGGCGCCAGAAATCTTTGGTTCACAAAAGGGCTGGAGGGCGCTTAAAGCACGTCGTCGTCCCCAACCAGCAGCAAGCTTCAGCCATAGGGTTTCTGAGAACTTCCAAAGTCCGTAACTTGGGCCGTAGAACTCAAAATTGGGCGAAATAAAGTTCAAAACTGAACAAAATTGAATTCTCTACAATATGGAACAAGTAGTTTTTGAAAGAGAGTAAGTTTGATAAATCAAAACCATGAAAACCCATAAATCCTAAAAAAAATGGGAACATAGATCTACTAAAAAATAGCCATCAAAACCGAAAATACCAAGAACTAAACTTGTAGAGAAGAACAATATAGATAAATAATATCAAAGGAAAAAAAATCAAGAAATGAAAATGCAAGAATCTCTCCATTTTGTGCAAGGTGTACTTGCCTAAAAGTTGGATGGAGGAAAATAAATAAAAGAGTGAATGAGGAGAGAGAAAGAGAGGAAGAGAATATATATAGGGGTGGGGTTGGTTCATTAAAACCCTAGTCCTAATCATGCTCTAACCATTCCACTAATGACATGCTTAAAGGCTACATGCAACAATTGATAAAACAATAAATTAATGGTGCACATGTACAAATACTTTATATAGGAATCAAGAAATAAAAATATGTATATCTGGATCGGGGAGTGACATCTCTACCCTACTTAGAAAAATTTCGTCCTCGGAATTTCTGCCAAGACAAGCTAGAGAAATCAAGGCAAGCAAGATACTAATTACAAGACTAACTACACATGCAATTCCGTCAATTCTAGCAGGCATGGGAGAAAAATCATCCACCCTAGCGGGTGCAATTCAAGCAAGAAAACATGTTTCGAAGGCATAAGAATGAATATACCTTCTGAGTCGAACAAGTGCGGATATCGAGATCTAATCTCATCCTCTCGCTCCTATGTCGACTCTCCTGGTGAGTGATGGCCCCAAGCGATACGGACAAGACTAATAGTCCGGTTCTTTAACACCTTCTCTTGTCGATCCAAAATGGATACATGTTGCTCCTTGTAAGTCAGGTCGATACCGACAACTAGCTCAGAATGATCGAGGACGTAACTCGGATCTGGGACATACCTATGCAACTGAGATACATGAAACACATCATGTACATCACTTAGCGAAGGCGGAAGGATCAGATGATAAGCAACATTGCCTACCCGAGCGAGAATATCAAAGGGACCGACGTGTCTTGGACTAAGCTTCTCTCGAGTTCCAAATCTAATGATACCCCGAGTAGGCAAAATTCGCAGAAATACTTGGTCACCAACACCAAACTCTAGAGGCCTTCGGTGCTGATCTGCCTAATGTCGTTGTCGGTCCTGCGCAACTTGTAGCCGCTTTCTGATCAACCTGACTGTCTCTACCATCTGCGCGATCATCTCGGGTCCCAATAATTTTTGTTCTCCCACATCGTCCTATGCCAGAGAGGATCTGTATTTTCTTCCATGCAATGCTTCGAACGGTGCCATCTGGATACTTGTCTGATAACTTGTAACGCCTAAGTCCCCAAATACGTAGGACTAGTATACGTATGCATACCAGTTACGCATCAAGAGGACTCCAGTCCAGCTCGAATATGTATAAGCTGTCTGGTTATTCTAGACCAACTATATCTCAATCCACTAAATATCGGTAACAATAACGAATCAAGTGCAGTAAGGCTGATCAAACCATAATATACTAATTCTAGAATAGATAAATATGTTAGAGTGGATCCCCAATAACACATTTACCATAAACAAGCTAGAGGAAAGTAGAAGCTTGTACAAGACTAGGCTATAACGCAACAAGAATCAAATATAGGACAAAATCTAATTACGAAAGAGAAAGATAAAACATAAAGTAAATATACCTTCAGTCTTGGTGTAGCAATCATCCTCCATCAGTGTACATACCTTTATCTAATACATGGAGAGGTCACCAGGTCCTCAGAGGACTAGCAAGACACATAATATACATGCCTACTGTACAGTAAATAACATGCAAAAAATAGGAATAACAAGCAGAGGAAAGGATAACACATAAATGAACTCTACAGATAGTGACATGTCATAAGAATATAATATTAATGATGGTTATAGGTGCATGTGATAAAACTGCAGCCCGGTGAGGCACTAACAGTCCTATAATAGGTTCTCTATCGTATCCCGGGGAGGCACTAACAATAAAGGTATAGCCACGGCTAATAAAATATTCTCTCCTAAGGTGCTAAGAATTCAAGTCTATCTAGTCATGTCCAAGTTAAGTACGGGTCAAACAGGTTAGAAAAATATGACACAAACATAGCAGTACTATCACTAGACATGAACAAGATAAGAAGATAGAAAAATTAATATAAAAAATGAGTAACAATCTACATACACATGAAACTAAAAAAATAATTATGACATAAAATAAGATAAGTATGGAATCAAGCAAGATAGAAAAGAATAGCAATATAGAAATGCATGTAAATACTGTAAAGTTTGGCAAGGTGTACTTGCCTGGAGTTTTGTCCAATTTGTGCGGAGAGTGCAGAACCAAAATCTACCCGAACCATCCATGAACGAATGAATCATACTCCGTGCAATATCTACCAACCCAAATCATAAACAAATATGCATTATTTACTAAATATAATTATGACTAACTACTCCTACCTAGAAAGCTTGGGTCATTCTAAGTCATGTTAATACCTACATAAACTATTTTATTAATCATACCACTTAGAGCTAGGTTATACTAATCTCTATGATCACCATTCGTTAAAATTATGGATTACAAACTCTAGGTTCAAATATTATGTTTGTATCTCATAATTCATACAACGAAACCTATGCCACACGAATTGAGATAAGACGATTAACCACAAGGTTAACAATCTTGTCTTGGCGATCCATACGGTCGCTTTGTCAATTTCAGCTATGTGAGATCACTAAAATTTATGGATCTCAGTTTCGACGCTCGAATTCCGAAATACGAACATAATGTAAATTAATAACTTACTATATAAGTACTTACCATATATAGACATTAATAATATATTTATACCAAAACTAGTCATATTGACTACTCTATTTAATATAACATATATAGTATTAAATCTACATATAAAAGTAACATATTATTAACATAAAATATCACTTTTAATTCTAAAAAATATTTATAAATATTATATAATAATAAAAAATATATTTTATACATAGAAAAATAACTGTACAAGATTTGTATTGATTCTACAACATTATTCCTAGACTTGGTTTACGATTTAAGGCCCAAAACAATAAATGTTTAAAAATATTAAATTATATAAAAATTCCAAAAATTAGTTAAAATAGTATTTATAATGTTAAACCTTGCACAACATAAATTTCAATATGGTTTCATGAAGTTTTGACACTTTTGGACACAAGGAAAGCAAAAAATTTTGGAGTTCGGTGACATAAAAAATGTCATAAATTTTTAAAAATAGCAAACGGATGCGAAACCTATCCTACAGATATGCGTCAAAAAGGTATCGACATCTATATTTTGAATAAAAATATAAGAAGGTTAGAAACTGACCTTAGATAGTTGAAAAATAGCTCGCAACCAGATTCGTCAATTCTGGACACCCTGTTGTAGAATCGATGCCGCGGGAAAACCATTTGGAACTGGGGGATCTGGCGATCAGAGGTTGGAGTAGACACACAAGTGCAACTCTCAGATTTGTTTTGAAGTAAAACAGATGAGGAAAAGTTGATAAAATCTTGTCTACAAGTTGACTAACCTGCTGTGATGAATTCAGCACTAATTTGGTCGACTTCGGGTGCCTTCCGTGCCTCGTATCGATCAAAATTAGGGGCTGAGACTCCTTGGGAATGTGCCGGGGTGTTAAGGTGGGTCTTAGGGTCGAGATAAACGTGGTAGAAGGGTTGGAAGAGGTCGGGGTGATGAGTTTCTGTAGGGTAGAAAGAAAAAGTACGAAAATAGAAAAGAAATTGGAGGGTTTTAATAGAGAAATATAGAAACAATTGTAAGTAAATCCTAGGTGGGAGATATTCACGTAAGGGGAAAGAAGTTGGGGTGGAGTAGGATTTGGTTTGGTGGGATTTGATTGCATATTCTAAAAGATACACCAATTCTATCTCTGAAGATTTAAATTGGTTCCTTAATAGAAAATTTGTTATAGGATTTGATTTAAATTAGATTTGATTAATGTGGCTGCATATTAATCCAAAAAATTAATCTAAGATATGTGTAATAGGTTAGGATATCCTAGGATAGGCTCAACGGGTCCCTAGTTGGACTAATTTTGGGTTTTTATAATTTTTGTGATCGATTTGAGTCTAATATGTCTATAGTTTCGACTTGTGTGCCACTTAAGATAAACTAGCACATGGTAACTCAATTGAGTGGCACGCCAATGACATATGCGTAGTAGGCTCAAAATGGATCAAAACCATATATTGGGTCAAATGATTTGGATCAAAGTTGGGCCTTAAATGCTAATCGGAAAGCTAGTCAAATTTTACGGTAGAGACTAAAATGACTATTTTACCCCTAAAGTTGCACATAGAAAAATATAGCACAAGGGAACACGTTTGGATGAGACATGATATATCAAACTGAAGGTAGACTCGTCTAGAATACAATGATAGGGATAGATTTGAGAAATTAATAATTATTGTGCTTGAAAAATCAAAATTACGGAAAAGTACATCTATTGTCATAATTAAAAATAAAAATCTAATTTAATAAATAGAAAACATATAAAATAGATTAAAGAAATAATTCTAAAAAAATCAGGGTCCTTAGATAACTGTTGTTGTGAGAGAAATCTACTAGGTTGAGATGATCTTCCCAAGTTCTGTCGAAGTCTACGGTACAAGCTCGCAACATATACTCTAATGTTTGAATGGTTCTCTCTGACTGTTCTTCCATCTGCAGATGTGTACTGAATCTCAACTTGGTACCCAAACTTTGATGCAAACTCTGCCAAAAATAGGAGATGAACCGTGTATCTCGATCTGATACTATGCTGACTGGAACACCATGCTGCCTTACTATCTACTTCATATATATTTCTGCCAATTGCTCAGTAGACTGTCCCACCGTGAAAGGAAGAAAAAGATCCACCTTCGTGAGCCGATCCACTATCACCCAAACTTTGTTTCGACCAGTCGGGGTTCTAGGTAAACCGGTCACAAAGTCCATCGTGATGTGCTTTCATTTCCATTCAGGAATAGAAAGCAGTTACAATAATCTTGCTGGCCTCTGCTGCTCTGCTTTACTTGCTGATATACCAAACATATGGACACAAACCTCGTTATCTCCCTTTTTATGCCATTCCACTAAAAGTACTGCTTTATATCTTGGTACATCTTTGTGCCTCTAGGATGAATGGAGTAAGGAGAACTATGAGCCTCTGACATAACTTCCTGTCGAAGGTCTCCACTTGGTAC
Organism: Iris pallida; assembly: GCA_029216955.1. Lineage (NCBI taxonomy): Eukaryota > Viridiplantae > Streptophyta > Magnoliopsida > Asparagales > Iridaceae > Iris > Iris pallida. The sequence continues at coordinate 5,103,147 of JANAVB010037618.1, forward strand.
ACAAAGACGGTTTTCGAACCTAAGTATACCATCTTCATGGATTACTAACTCTTTCCTGAGACCTGATTCATACTCTGATCGAAGCTTCCGGATCCGCGGATCCTCTTCTTGGGCTGCTTTGATCCTCTCTACTAAAGTAGGCTGAATCTGTAAACTAGCTACAATTCTCGTATCTTGCGACAAGATCACTTCAATTCCCATTTCCTGAAGATCTTCCAAAATATGCCTCTGCGAGGTTAAAACGAATGCACCATGTCTCCTGCTCAAGACATTTGCTACCACATTCGCCTTGTCGGGATGATACTGAAGATTCATATCGAAGCCCTGCAATAATTTCAACCAACTTCTCTGTCTTATATTCAGGTCCCTTTGGGTAAATACATACTTTAAGCTCTTATGATCCGTGTAAATCTCTACTTGATCTCCATACAAGTAATGCCTCCATAACTTAAGCGAAAACACCACTGCTGCTAGCTCCAGGTCGTGAGTCGGATAGTTCTTCTCATGGTCCCGAAGCTGTCGAGACGTTATGCACATAATATTTTGATGCACACAAAACATTATTGCGCATAAAATATTGGGTGCACAAAGATATCTGGGCGCCCAAAAATCTTGGGGCGCCCAAAATTTTTGGTGCACAAAAGGGCTCGAGGGTGCTCAAAGCATGCCGTCGTCCCCAACCAGCAGCAAGCTTCGGCCATGGAGTTTTTGAAAACTTCCAAAGCCCGTAACTTGGGCCGTAGAACTCAAAATCAGGCAAAACAAAGGTCAAAACTGAACGAAATTAAATTCTCTACAACATGGAACAAGTAGTTTTTGAAAATGAATAAGTTTGATAGATCAAAACCATGAAAACCCAAAAACCCTAATTTTTTGGAACATAGATCTACTCAAAAATGGCCATCAAAACAGAAAATACCAAGTACTAAACTTGTAGAGAATGAAGAGAAGAATAATAAAGACAAATAATATCAAAGGAAAAAAATCAAGAAATAAAAAAGTAGGAATCTCTCCATTTTTGTGCAAGGTGTACTTGCCTAAAAGTTGGTTGGAGAAAAATAAATAAAAGAGTGAATGAGGAGAGAGAGAGAGAGTAAGAGAATATATATAGGGGTGGGGTTGGTTCATAAAAACCCTACTCCTAATCATGCTCTAACCATTCCACTAATGGCATGCTTAAAGGCTACATGCAACAATTGATAAAACAATAAATTAATGGTGCACATGTGCAAATATTCTATACAGGAATCAAGAAATGAAAATACGTATACTGGGATCGGGGAGTTATAAAATTTTTCTGAGTTATAACAATCCTTATATCTATGATCATCAAATTCGTCAGTATTTTTCTTTTGCATAGTCCGAGTAGTACCCATTCACGCAAACTTCAAGTTCATTTTATCAAGTCATCCAAGCGTTCATTACTATCAAAATTACAAGGTATAGAATCCATCTGAACAATAACATTTTACATGATCATTATTCCTCGAATTAGAGTACCCTCGAGTTATTGCACATCGATCTTTGATACGCCTCAATACCATCGATGATATACATAACCCGACACGCTTTCTTTGCAATGAACTCCGAGTCATGCAACTAATACGATCATCTAATTTGATATACGATCCATTCCTTTACATTCGAGATCAATTTAGTTACCTAATCAATTTGTTCAAATCAAAATCACACATGTCTATATGTTTATCTTAAGTCATCGAGCAACATAATTTTTTCGATCATATTGTTTTATACTGTCTCAAGTCATCGAAAAATTTCATCCAAACCCTTAGAGTTATTTTCGTATCTCCAGATAATTTTTCATGCACGCTAACTGCAAATTGTGCTATCATTTTTTGTATTTCATACTGAGCGCAATCCCAATCTGATGCACGTCACTTCCTCGTTCGAATTAAACTCATACTAGCTAGCTATCAAGTCAAGACTAACTTTGAAACACACTTTCTAAGGCTTTGCATAATTTTGTCGCTTGCTGATAGACTCATTAGTATCACGATCCTTAGTCAATCAAACATCCCCAAGGCTATTCCATATACTACTTAGGGATGAAGTCACTCGACAAATCCTCGAAACAATTGTTCGTATCGCAATTGATCACTTGGAATCTCCGTTCAAACCGTTTCTCAAAATCCAAGTATGATCCATCTATATCATATTGAAGATATCAACATTCAATAGCACCCTTATCGTTATCGACCCAACATCTCATTAATCGAGTCCAACTCATTCCCAACCGAAAATATTTTGATCCCACACACAACAACTAACGTCGACCCAAATCTTGGCATAAATTGCCCATCTCAACTCAATCTACCGTGCCTTAAGTGAAACCATCGTTGTTCAACCAAATTTTTCTCGTGAAATTTTTACAAAATATATAGACTTATTGTATTGAATATCCCGCGAAACTTGAGAGAGAGCGCCAACAATATTGTTTACGGAAGCAACAACATCAGAATTCAAAAAAATTTAATCGAAGTCCAATGACGTAAAGTCGTATTCTTATACCATTATGTCACGTCCCGGCTTTGCAGAATCGATCATCCTTGCTAGGGTGTGATACCGCAGGAGCCTAGAGTTGTGCTCGTGCAAGACGAATGGCTAAAATGGCTGATTAGAAGCTAAATGACCGAGTCACACAGAAGACATCAGCGAAAAAGTAAAAAAACAAAAGAAACACAAGTATTGGAAACTAAATCAGAACTTTATTGATAAGAACAGAAACATTACAAGGGACTGGCCCTAGGCCAAGATGTATAATTCGCTCAAGCTCACAATCTTTCTGAATACAAACACTCAGCTCTCTCTCATCTCTCAATACAAAGGTTCAAGGCTTGCCACTTGCAGAAGTTTCAGAAGGCGTCATACATTATATTCTGTATAAGTGAAGTCTTCAACGCGGCCGTACGCCTCAAAACGCTAAGGAACTTCATGCCTTAGCGTCCAAGTGTAACCCCACTTTCCCAAATACGAGATTAGAATATTCTATTTTGAATATTTTATTTCCTATAATTAATTAAATTTTTGTTTCTTAAAATATTTAACTATTTTATAAATTAGTCATTTGATTTCTTAAAGCTAATTTCTATTTTGGGCCAGGATCATTACAATTAGCTTTGAGCCAAACCAATATTCCTTGTGGGCTAATCCACAATCATTTGTTTAAAACCAAACAATCCAGTTGATTTAACCAATTCAGCCATAGAGACCAATAGGATGACCTTGTGGCATTGAACGAGAGATGGTGGTGATGAGTATTGACCTAAGGAAATGTATGCTTCCACATGTGCCTTGGAGATGATTGATCGGTATCTATAGTCGGGTAGCTGGGTTAACCTTGATTGTTGTATAGAATTATATCCTGACTCGGATGATCGATAGCAGGTGACGTTGGATTGTATCTTTTAGAAAAGATGAATTACCTCGGTGAGAAATATTGTCGAATTTGGGGAAGGAATATGATCGCATGTTGTGAACTCTTGATATATATGATTGGCTCTAAGTTAGACCCTTAACCGAATGTTAGAAATATTATGCTTGGATAGAGAGCTTATCCGAGTTATCGCTGATGTTAAGTGCTATGGCCTGGAAGATAGTGATTGTGGCAAGTGAATAAAGTAATAAGTCAATTGAAAGGATGCTAAGTCGAATTTGGAAAAGAGAGTTATATCGTGGCTGATCGAATCACACTAACATGGAAGTTGGCTGAAGTACATATGTTTTGGGGACGCCTAAAATATGTGTATGGATCCAGCCAAAGTGATAGGTTGCGACTGAGATAATATTATGGGAAGAACTTATCGCACTAGCACAGACTTTGGCTGAAATATATATATTTTGGGGACACCTAAAATATGTGTATGGATCCAAATGAAGTGATATGTGGCGATCAAGATAGAAATGCAAGAAAAATGTTGGTAAATCAATGAGAAGTTACAAGTAATTGAAAAAGAGAAAGACAGATCGAATCGCTCATGGATTAAAATGGTACAGTTGGATAGCTATTTTGAGATGACCGAGTGTGCTGAAATGAATATTGAAGTGAAGCTGAATGAATATTGAATTGAAGCTGAGCGAGTAACTTGTTGTGACTAAGTGAATTAGTATAATGAGTTGTTCTCTTAAGTTTCGAGAATGAAACTTTTTCTGAGTGGTATATTATGTAATGTCCCGCTCTGCACGAGGCATTTGATTGGCTTGTTAGATGGGATCAGAATGTTGGACCGTGACTTGTGTTGTAGATCAAGAGAATTGAGACTGATGTAGTCTCTCTTAGCTGGCTAGACGGAATGGGTATTGGAACCTGGCTCGCTGGTGGAGCTACGCCTAGTGGAAACGTGTGAAATCAGAACAGGAAGACTGTTATGCAAGACAAGTGGAACTGTCCTCCTTTTTCCTTATTCCTGCATGCTTAATAAATGGAATAACGTGATGCTATAAATATGTCCCTAATGTCTCTTACCTTGATTGTGATGCGATGCTTTATTTGCTAAGTCGATAGAGATGCATATGTTGGAAATCGTTAGAATGAATAAGACATGAATATTAAACTGCTGAACGAGTAACACTCGAACTGCTAATGTAACTTGATGCCTGAGAATGAATTGATAATGTCCCTTATGCTTAATGAAATGAATGAATCACTTGAATAATGAGATGCTGCATGAATGATACTTGAGAAATAAATTGAATATGCTATTGTTCCTATTAAATGAATGAAATGCTACAAGTCCCTTTGAAATGAATGAATGCTGGTTATTCCTCCTTGAAAGGGATACTATGAGAACTGTTGCAATGAATCAATGAATAAGGAATAATGAGGCTTGGGATCATGGAGATCACCAAGTAGAATGATGGTAATGATTAGTCGTTGAACACGGCTCGAAATTGAGATGAGATGTTGAACTGTTGGCCTTGCTTACTTTAAGTTGTTTTACCATGCACTTGTATTTATCGAGTCGACACGCATTCGCATGGTCATGAACGTACTTGTACAAGTCTGAGTAAGTTTTCTCGAACGGTACCTGGGATGCTGGGACCGATTCGACTCGGGAGGAAACATTGGTCGTACTATGGTGGCACGAGGTATTACAGGACATTCGGCTAGGCTTGCAACCTACCCTGGAATGGTGCGTCGTAATACCCGTTGAAAAGTCCTTTATGGTGAAGTTTTACCAACGACCATATAGTCAGGATGCATGCTAACAAATGTTTTGTGCAGACAGAGTAAGTATATCATATTATCCTGTATTTTTATGCAGGTGCCAGAAAATCGGCTATCGGTAAGAAATCACTTAAATATGATATACTCAATATGTGTGTTGGTTTAACTTGCGTGCTTAATGTGCCAAATAAATGATGTTGTGCGTATCCTTTCAATACGAGAACATGCTTAACATTTTTAATTCAGTATGCTAGAAAGATGCCTTGCTATAAATATTGCTCAAACATAACAGACATGCTAAGTGATGCTTGAAGTGAGAATTGTCATAACATGTTTAAGATGTTAATATTGACGATGCCTCAATGATGTCTTTGCATGATAACACCCAGAATGCTATAATGATACGTCCATATGAAAATTGCTAAAGATATGTTTACATGCTTCACTATGATTATTGTCCATAAAATGTAAACTGATGCTAGGTCCCAAATAGAAAGATTATTCTAATAAATGTTGCTTAAATGGTTACTTAAATGTTGGCTTAGGCGAGTGGGTTGGATTCTGCTCGCCAGTACATAGATGATATGCTGACCCACGTTTTATGGGCAGGTGATCGTGCTTGGGATGTTCTGCACACGAAGATTGACTTGGTTGGTCCTGCGACATCGAAGATTTGTTGGGCATACATAAGCTCTCCTTGTACAAGATGATGTCTTCTGTTTATAAAGGGCATAATGTATGGAACATTGTAATCAGTTGTACCAGTGAGTTGTAAGCCAAGTCGGTATATCGAGTTGTGATCCAATGTATCCAAGTATCAAATGTAAGCTTTATAGCATTATTCAGTTGGCTTTCAATGTAAAGTGAGATGGTTGTAAGCATTGTACTTCAATACAAGTCTTGTACCCTTCTTCAATTATCAAAAAAGAATAAAGTTCTATATATCTCTGTGTGACTTCAAGTTATCCTTTTTATCTCCGCTGCTATAAAAAAGTGATGTATTTCTTTTCAATAAGAAAGATTATCCTCATTAACTTCAATTTATCTACTTTTGCCTCTACGATGTGTTCCTATTTGAAGAAAATCAATTATGTACCATCTTTGTCTTGTACAAGTGCAATACCAGACTTGTACGACATCACGCCCAAGCGAGGACGATCGATTTCAAGAGATAAAATATATGAATAAATGACTCTACGAATCGGGACATGACAAATTGGTATCATAGTACGGCTTTACGTCCTTGGTCTCTTCTTTGATTCGTTTCAAATCAAAGTTGCATCAACGATTAACCAAAGTTGCTTCCGCGATCATTCAACGTTGCTTCTGCGATTAAATTAAAGATTGCTTTCGCGATTATGCTGTTGTTGTTCTGTAATCATCCTATATTATTTGTGTCTGAAAGTTCGTTGACCCTCTTGGCTGCTCACTGGATGTTCCATATAATAAGTCAATATACATTGTGATGCCCCTGAATGAATGATTGTTGTTGGTTTAGACACAAATAACCCAACAATGACTCGATGCCATAGTATGCTATATTGTGAATACTGTTTGGAATGTGGAAATAAAGAAAGTGGCTATGTATGCTGTAACAAATTGAGAATTGCATATGATGTTGGAAAAAGAATTGTGAATGGGGTAATTGATGGATGAGTTAAACGGAACTACTGAGTTGACTCATGTGTGCCGACTAGTGCTTTTGAGACCCTAAGAATGTTGGCTTGTGATATTGAGACCCCGAGATGTTGGCTAAGTGTTGTGATCATTATAGATCATGAATGTCCAGAACAGATTTGAGTTGATATTGTTTAAGGATGACTTCATTTCTGAGTGGTATATTGCCTCTACCACCTCAGAACGAGATGTATGTTGACCCTTCCATAGGATAGCAAGGAGACTATCAGTGGGTACTGGGTAGTGCCAAGATTTAGCTGGAAGTTATGTATATTATTGCTAGATGACTCGAGTGTCTCTTGACGGTGATGTTATGTTGGGTAGCAAGATTGTCAAAAATTGTAACAGGTGGTTTGGTTAGAAATTGTTTAGTCGAATGATGACTCAGACTAGTAAGACAATATGCTATGGGTAAATGGATTTGGCTAGAGAATGTGGTGGCTTAGAACATCTGGATGTTGACTTCAATTGGTTGGATGCAAATCATATGTGGCTAATACAAGTTGGTTGCTAAGCTGAAAGTTTTGGAAATATTTTCGGTGACCCAAAGGAATATTAGAAATTTGTGCCTTGACCCGAAGGTGTATTAGATGTTAATCCATCTTGATCACCAAAGGGTAGTCGTTGCATATGTGCATGTATGCTGAGGAATTGAATTATACTAGAAGAGTAACAAGTAGCAACCCTGAATATTTGCGTTGCATGGAGAATGGTTAGTTGATACATGAATTATCGGATTGAATGGAATAAAATACTCGACCCTTGAAGTAGGGAATTTTAAGAATGTCATTACTATATTTTGATGACTGAAAAATGAATAGGATTGAAAAATGGCAAACGTGCTGGATAATGTCGGTATAGGTGACTGTTGGTTGGGATATAGATTGCTGGATTATGACTTAGTGGTGTGACTTCGTCATACAGACTGAATAGTATGATTCTATAGTTATGTTAAGACTATCGGAATCAATGACCCTTGAATAGTTAGCCTTGGCTTATGGGTTCGTTTGGGTACAAAAAAATTGGAATAGAAATTGAATCATTGGAAATTTACTTGATGGATTATTAGAACGATGAGAATCGTATGTCGAATTGGGATTGACTGTAATGTTGATAGATCGATCTTAATCGATCGTTGGATAAGTCTAGAATGAGCCTCTGTAGAAATTATTTTCTTGAGGAAGACCCCTGTATAGATAGACTTGACCCTAGCGACCGTGGGCTGCATGACCAATTGTTGGCATAGCCGACAATGGCGATTAGTTATTCAGATTAAGTTGATACCCATAGGTTTTGGTAGAGTTCCTTAGAACTGTCGATTGCATGTTGGTCCTAAGAATAAGGAACTAGTATAACCCTAGTAGTCGTCCACTCTAAGGAAGTCACCTGAATGGTTAAGTTTAGCTGTCAGTGTAGCTAACCTTCGAGATTGACTGAATAATAGGTGACCATTGGAGACCCATAGGATGACCTTGTGGAATTGAACGAGAGATAGTGGTGATGGGTATTGACCTAAGGAAATGTATGCTTCCACATGTTCCTTGGAGATGATTGATCGGTATCTATAGTCGGGTAGCTGGGTTAACCTTGACTGTTGCATAGAATTATACCCTGACTCGGGTGATCGATAGTAGGTGACATTGGATTGTATCTTTTAGAAAAGATGAATTGTCTCGGTGAGAAATATTATCGGATTTGGGGAAGGAATATGATCGCATGTTGTGAACTCTTGATATAATTGGCTCTAAGTTAGACCCTTGACCGAATGTTAGAAATATTATGCTTGGATAGAGAGCTTATCCGAAAAGTGCTATGGCCTGGAAGATAGTGATTGTGGCAAGTGAATAAAGTAATAAGTCAATTGAAAGGATGCTAAGTCGAATTTGGAAAAGAGAGTTATATCGTGGCTGATCGAATCGCACTAACATGGAAGTTGGCTGAAGTACATATATTTTGGGGACGCCTAAAATATGTGTATGGATCCAGCCGAAGTGATAGGTTGCGACTGAGATAACTTTTGGCCCAATGATTACATCGTGTTTTTGAATATGACTAATCAGTTAAGTTTAACATAATGATGTCACTAATATTCATATACTTACTATCATGTTGCTACTTAAACTTAGCATTGTCCTAATTGTCCTATATCATATTGCCATGCTTGTATCATACTGCAACATATTTCCAGATCTGTTTATCTTTGGACGACTGCTGTCAAGGAAAAAGACGTCTTCAGATCTACTCAAATATCAGAAGAAAGGCGTCATCAAAGGGCTCTTGGTTTTCCTTTTGTTCCAAGTCTGTAATCTTTATTTTATTGAGTCTAGGAGAATATGTACGTTGAGTCGCATTGAGTCATCTCAACCCCTAGACATATCTCTCCAAGCTCTACCATACAAACAGACCAATTCCTGAACCAAGCCCAAGCTCCACCAAACCCCAAAGGCCATTTGAACATTCTGCCACCAAGGAGACAGAGTTCGGGCCGAACTCTGCCCCCATACAGAGTTCGGGCCGAACTCTGTCCCCTGATTTCCAGGAACTGATTTTTAGGGTTACCAATTGCTAGCTGGTACAACGGCCATATTTTTGAATTTTGAGGACAGAATTCTAGCCGAATTCTGCCTTCCAGACTAGTATATATAGGGCATGATTTCAACCATTTTCATACATCTCTTCGTCATCTTTCTATCTCTCACTCTCAATCATCTAAACCTTATACTACCTAAGCCTTATTCCTCCAATCTACTAGCCACAAAACTTCCTAAGCCCCAAGGTGCTCAAGTGCAATTCAGCTAGAAGTTTTTGTGCAAGAGTTGAAAAGAAAAGTCACTTGGACAATTCCAAGTTTCGCCACTGCGAATCTGTAAGAAGTTAGCGTGCTCTTCTGAGTAAAGGCACGTGGTTGTACACTATTTCACAAATAGTGGATTTTAATCCTGAGCTAGAGTTCTCAGGCCTGGTGTTACGACCCGATCCCAAATAATTGGGTCGAACCAGATCATGCCCAGCCTGTACCGTTGTTGAGACGGCGGCAGTAAGCTGTTCCATTAGCAGGTAACCACAACAACAACATCTATATTTGTCACAACTCAATATTCGGGAATTGAAACTTTATTAAACATTTGAAATAAATACAACTGGAATTTAAAAGTACTGAAATAAATACTGAATTCAAATAAACAGAATTTTCAATGAAACAACAAAACTGAAAAGAAAATCTATCTAAGCATTCGGCTCATCGGCCTCAGTCCCTGCGTCCTCCAAAGGGGACTCTGGTAGCACTACGGGGTACAGAACCGGGTCGTAATAACTGCTGATTAATAGCTCAGCATCCTCAATATCCCCTAAAAATGTATCTCCAGTCAGGAGGGAGCAAAGTACAATTCATGCTAATTTGAACAATTAAAATAATAATAGAATCATGCACTTTTAACAATTTAGAAATGAACAGTTTTCTAACAGTAAAACAGTGTGATTTTGAATAGGCAATGAATATGACCGGCTTGGGTTGTACAGTAGTATCCTATTGATACGATATGGCTTATCCCCGTGTGTAAGAGGGGTAAGCTAATACAGTTCTAAGTTATCAGTTGGATGTGGTCATAAACATTACAATATTCCCCCAGTACCCAACAGTCAATCAGTCAGTGCTCTCAGAGAGAGTTTCGTGTTGCATCGTGGTTTAAACTTGCAGTAAAGCGATTATTAAAATAACTGTAAACTAACACAAAATGTACTTGCCTCAAAATGGACTGGACTGGAAAGGTTGAAGACTTCGAGATGGGATTAGACTCGTCCTCGAATTCCTACATTCGAGAAGTTGACTCAGAATCCAGGGTTACCAAGCTAACTATGCTAGTTGAAATCTCTAATTGTATCCTAATCAATTTTAATTCTTTATTAATAAACACGAATCAAAATGCGATTATCAGTGCATTGTAATTAATAACGAGGGAAAGATCATTTAAACTTGTATTTTGGAAAAACTTGTCGTTACCAAATTAATTTGATTAAAACTTTATATTTTCGTAATTATACATATAAAACTAAATTTTCTTATTTTAATGAGAAAAACATGACCGTTGTTAAATATTAAAGCTTATAAATTTTAATGTGAGAAAACTTTATTAATTTTCTATATCAAAATAATTATCTATTTGATTTACGCGTACGCTAAAATAACTCGCAAAACCAAAAAAATAACAGAAAACCTACGCTACTAAATTACAGGTCACAGAGCCAAAAGACCAGCTGGGCTTATGCCCATTACAATTTATTTACATAAATTGAAATAAGAGAAACAGTTGTTAGTTCTAAAATCTTCCTACAATTTAATTATGAATAAAATAAATAATAAAAATAAATTAAATATTAATGAGTCTCAGATATTGGTCCAATTATCATATAGGCTAATGCCTCAACGTCCGGGCGAAGCCGGTTTCGTTTGCACTTAGCCAGGGCCCATTGACCAATACGGTCGTCGCCCAAAATCCAAAATATTAATACTTTTCGAAAAAACATTTTAAAATCATTTTAAAAATATAATTAAATTTTATGGAAAATCTGGCAGCATTTCCTCTATTTTTGGTCAACCCAAAAACTGGGAAATATGCCATAACACCATTTATACAAAGTCCCAAACCAGGGATCACCCAGAATATATATCTATATAGAAATAACCACAACCATTCTCAATATTAGTTCGGAACGACCCGAAACGAATTCGGGAGTCCGAAACCAACCCAAAAACATCACAGCACAATTCGGAAAAGTATCCAAAAAAACAAATTATCCAGAAATCCATTTCCGAACATTTCGGAAAACACAAAGCCAACAAACAGGGGCTTTCCCGAAGATTTCTCGAAAAATCCCGGAAACAACGTTAACCCAAAAATCGAATTTCCCAAAGGAAATTCTGGACCAACTCATCATTGACACGGGGAGGGACGAACTACTATGATTAACCAGGGATTACCCAAATCGACGGAATCCGAAGGGTTGCCTCGGACTCGGGACGCACGAATCCACAGAACGAACTCGAAATCCCGCGAACAGCACTGGACAGGGGCTGTCCAGAACAGCAGAGCACTGCTCGGGGTACGCCGGAGAAAACAGCGCGCGGGGCACGGGCAGCCGGGAAGGGTGCCGGGGAGCCGGGCCGCGCTGGATCAGCGGCGGTGGAACGCCGAGGCGGCTCGGGACGGCCGCGAGGGGGAGGGGCGCTGTCTGGAGGAGGCCGACGGGTCGGCGAGGCGCGCGGGAGGCCGGGGTCGAGAGGTGCTCGGGTCGACGGAGGGGGTCTCGGGGAAGGTTTTGAGTAGGGGTGAGTTTGAGTGGTGATGGTGAGGATTTCTCCTCTGGAAGAAGTAGAGAGAGGAGTATAGGGGTTGGCGCTCGTGGGGGTGGTAGTGGGTTTGTGTGTGGTTGTTGATGGAGTTTATAAGGAGTGGGTTTTAGAAGTGGGTTAACAGGGAGTAAATGTAGGAGAGTAAAACATGGGAAGAGGGGGAGAACGTGAGGTGAGGGAAAAAAAAAGAGATCTGGTCCAACTTGGACCAGCTCCAAAAAGAGAAAAAATATTTTTTTTTATAAAAACAGATTTCAAATGAAATGGGTTAGGACCGGGTCTGGGTTTCGGGAATCTGGTCCGGGCTCGGGTCAGGTCAGCACTCAAAAATCCATATTTAATTTTTAAAATAAATTTTAAACTCATAAATAACACTAATAATAATAGTAAGAATATTAATAATAATAATATTATGCTAACAATAATTATTCATAATACAAAACTGGGTTTCACACCTGGACTAGTCCTCCACGAGGGAAACCAGGTTAAAACTGCTGTGTTTGCGTATGCTCTACTGATCTTTATTTACTTCCGCATGTCTCTCTGATTTATTTACTATCTTGATAGTTGTTTTGTGGAGGTGATATAGATTTAATTTTTATTTGGTGATTATCGACACAAACTCTATTCACCCCCCTCTAGAGTTGCCTACACGTTCTTTCAATTGGTATCAGAGCAAGGTTTCTATTGTTAGGCTTAACATCCTTAGATTAGATCCTTGTTTATTTGTGTATGGCATAGTATTCCTCCTCCTCCGATAAAGAGGGTTTTATTTCTAGTAGCATAGACAATCATGTTTCTTCTAAATGCAAAAAATGCTCTAAGTGGAAAGCCATGGCTAACCAATCCTTAAAGTTTGCTAAGGCTTTTCATTCTACAAATGAAGAACTTTTAGAAAAGGTTATTCATTTAGAAGAGTCTAATGAGTTTTTGAGAAATGAAAACACTGATTTATTATCTAGACTTGACTCACAAAACTCATCTTGTGTTTCTTTAAAGAGTTTGAATGATTCTTTAATTTTGAAAATCAAATCTCTTTCCTCATCAATAGAAGATCTTAAGAAGCAAGCACATGAGCTAAATCATTTGCATGATTCTTCTATTGACTCTTTAAAGAAACAAAATGATGATTTTATTTCTAGAATTGCTTTATTTGAAAAAGAGAATTATGCTTTAAATGCTAAATTTGATTCTCTTACTTGTTTGCATAATGATTTGCTATTAGAACATGATATTCTTAAGACCAAATCCATGCATAGTGATTCTCTTACTTGTGTGCATAATGATTTGCTATTAGAACATTATAGTCTTAAGACCAAATCCATGCATGCTCACTCTAGAGATATTCATCATTCTAGTATGTCACATGTTCATAATCATGCTCATTCCGATACATGTGCACACACTAGTATTAGGTGCTTCTATTGCTCTCGCATTGGACACATGAGTGTAACATGTCCTATTCGTAGGAGTTTTTCTACCAATGCTAGAGTAAATAGTATATGGGTCCCTAAAGCTAACAAATGTGCATCCAAGTTTATTTGGATACCAAAGTCTTCGCCTAATATTGTAGGTGGAGCTACTTGTATCAGGACATAGCACCGAGGAAGCGTGTTGGTGGTTGCAAAGCTCAAAGGTCTTCTTCCAAGCAATTGCACCAACACAAGTGTGGCCACTAGAGCCACTTTGGTAACATGCTAAACGATTCTCTTTAAATGGTTTATATTTGTAGAATTTAGCATGTTTCTCTTGATGTCTTGCTACTAGCTCACATTGACATCCTTTGGTTGCTTATTATATAAATCAATGTGAGATATAATACTAGCATGCTTAGTTAATATTTTATTTCTTTTATCTAGCATGACTAATTACTTAGCTTAAATGTCTAGTTCACACTATATAGTTTATCACTCATTTTCTAGTAGTGTGACACATCCATATATGCATGCTCATTTTTTTTTAATCCTTATTTATAAAGCATGCATATCACTCTAGTCCATATGACCTTGTTTTTTATTTAAGTTAATATAATTTTAACTCTTCATCTTTAAAAGTTTTGAGATAGTTACTTCTTGCCAATTTGTATTTATTATATCATTGGTATTTGTGAATATATATGTTTAGCACAAGCTTCTTATCACTTGATAAGTATATACTTATACTCAGGGCCGGTCCTGAGGTTTTGAGGGCCCAGGGCAAAAAAAAAATTTGTGTCTTTTTCCATAAACTTCAATTATTTTTCATGAATAAATTTTATTAATAACAATAGAACTCCAAAAAGGTACATGAAAATATTAAAAAGAAAGTTGATCTGGATTTTTTTAACAATCCAATAAATAAATAAAAAATTAACACAAAATTTATTACAAATCTTCACAAATCAAAATCTAAATTGCATATTATAAATACCGAAAATTTGATTCTGCTAAAATCTAAAATTGTATTACTCCTAATCATCTAAACCCTCTCAAAATTGACCAAGATCTAGAATTCAGAAATAGAATGCAATATTAACATTAAGGGCTCAATAATAAATCACTATATTTTGAATTAAGAAAAACTCCAGAGCTAATAAACTATATTTTGAATTCATAAAAAATTACAATTCCCATATTGAACAATAACAGCATATAAACGGCATAATAGGATACAAGATTAACATTAAGGGCCCAATTGGCAACATACAAAATTGACAAATCAAGAGCAACAATATTCCTTCCAAGTTCAAACGTAAATGTCTTCCAAGTTCAAACATTAAACTTTCCTCTTCACTTCAGAATCATATTTGATGAACTCCTCGTACGAATTAAATTTAAGTTACAATCAATCAAGAATTCGAAGCAGTACCATTTCCAATTAGGCAATTATTTCTCAGAATAGACTATCAAATGAAGAGACCTAGGCATAAATAGAAATAGAAACTCTTCAAATATTTGAAGAGAGGCCAAGAGTGATGCAAAGAAGATGTCAGTTTATATGTGTTTTCTAAGTTCTAATCAAGTGGGCCCATTAGTATGAACTCAATCTCTCTAATATGAATCCAGAAGTATGTAGCTTCAAGAATTTCATCAGGGATAGGAATTAAGACTTCAGCATATGGTTCAGTGGTTCTACCACTAACTTCCACATTATATGCATTATATTGGATCTGGTGTTTAGAAATTTTGGAGCTCCCTCTCAATAATAGACCAAGGCCTAGGAATCCACCCTCAAGTTGCAAAGTAAAAAAAAAGAGGGAAAGAAGAAAAAATTAAAGCTATAAAGTTCAGATTCCATAGTAGACTGTAATATAGATTGTTTAGTAATCTTGCACAGTACATCACCAAGTAATTGTGAATCGTGAAGCTCTTAGTTTAAAATTTAACCGGGTCATAATATAGGGAAGCAATAAAGTTTAGATAACAACAAGAAGATTCTTAAGCTGTGCTTTTTGTAGCACATACATATGGCCATGTGGCAGACTATGACATTTCATCAAACATATGAAGTTGCTGAATGAAGTAAAGAAAGAAAGAACCTTGAGAGGCCTCCAGACTCCAGTGCTCCGTCCACCCCCAACGCCAACAATCGCCACACCACCACCAGCGCCTCCTTGCCCCCCTTTGATTTTCTTTGTCTTGAATAGGAAAATATAAGAAAAGAAGGTAGAAGATGAATCTTTCAATAACTAATGTCTTAATATAGAGAACATAAGAAGAATGGGAAGATGAATAGATTTTGCTTCTATCTAGAAATATTCTTTCAACGGCTAATGGTGGTCACCCCGTCGATTCTTCTTCTCCCGCCGCCCGCGTCCGCGTGTAATTTGTAAACTCCTGTCTATTCTTCTTCTCCTGTGGCTGTGTTGAAAAAAGAACCCACCGTTTGGCTTTAAACTAGAAGATGAATCGATTTTGGGCCTGGGCTGCAAAGTCTGTGGCCAAACACAGAAACAAATGGTGCCCCCTTTCCTTTGGGGCCCTGGACTGTGGCCCAGGCTGCCCTGCGCCAGGGCCGGGCCTGCTTATACTTCTTTTTAACCTTGTAATATATTCATTATTGATTCTCATGTTTTATTTTGATTATCCTCTTGAGAATCTATTAATTCTCTGCCCAATAAAGTTTATTTATACATTTTATTTAATTTGTGATGGTTTTTAATATTTATTAATGATACATGAATATATTTATTTTCTATATAGTTCATGTATTTCTTATATTGATATCTATTTTTCTATAAATATCTTTTTGTGGGCATATGAGTTAAGCTCAAGTTTTATATTATTTTGAAGAGTATCTATTCATACTTTTGCTTACCTCATATTTTAGCTATTGATTCTTTTGACCAAATTTGTGTTATCTCATCTTGAATCAATTAGCTCCTTCCTTAAAGTCTTCTTTTGATGATATCTTATTGGCTTTTATTTGTTGACTTTATGGATACATGCATTTTAATTAATTTTTTGATCTTTTCATGTATGCCTATTTGTGATATATATGAATATATTAATGATTCCTAACTTCTGATATTTATTTGTTTTACTCCTTCAAGTTAGGACGTTGAGAGAAAATGTTTATTAGTGTCTTGTTCATGACTTTTATGGAAGTTCTTTTAAGAATTGCTTGATTTTGTGGTTTACCTTACTTGTTGAAATCATCATACTTATTTTGAATATGAATCTTCTATATATTTATTTTCATAAAGTGTATTATGAAAATATTTGTTTTGAAAATATTCTTAGCAAATTTTGATGGTCATTCTTTGATTATTATTTGGGTATTTACCTTTCTTATACTTAGGATTTTTGAATTTTGATGTTGTTTGATGATAATGTGTATATTCTTTTAAATCTAAGTTCTTAAAAGTAAAGAACATTTTGGGAATAAGTCGAAAGGGTCCTTCTGTCATACAGGTATAAATAGCCTGAAGCGATACGGTGCACTAGTCTTCGGACTACCGCTAGCTGGGAACCGGCCCCTACAGCTAACCCAAAGTGATCAACACTTTATAGACTTAAGATTTATTAAGGTCTACTTGCAACCATTATCTAGTTCTGGATCCACCTCTAAGTTCCAGAATACTTCATCATATCTAGCCTTATATTTGAGCTATAAATATTTTATTATTATTGCCCAATGATGTTTTGTAGCACATGAGAATACATGTAATTGATATATCATACTTTTCATGTCTTTAGCTACTATGGGTTGAACTTTTACGTTGAGATTTTCCATTTCTAGAGAATACACTTTCATAATGGTTATAATTTTGCATTCTCTAGATCAATCTATTATTTTATTATCTTGGGTTAATCTCAATATTTGACAAAAAGATTTGCTCTATTGTGTTTTTCATGAACATCCCTTTTGTCCTTTACTTGATGGGAGTCTAATTCATTTACTTGCTATCTTATACTCTTATCCTTGCTTAACAAAGAGTATATAAATCATTTTGATCATTCAAAATGTATTGCCCTTATTGTGAACTCTATGCTTAAGCATGTATTTTTAGTGTTAGTGACTTAAGATTTAATGAGCACATTTATCCTGTTAATGGCCTACTCCATTAATCTTAATTAGTTATGTAGCTTGCTTATTTACGATGTATTGATTAAGCTACATAATTTTTGTTCACTTTCACTCATCTAGCTATCTTCTTGAATTTCAATCTATATGTATGCTAGTTTACAAAAACAAGATTTATGATTTTTCTTGATGAGATTTGTATTCTATTTTAGATACATATGTTTGGTTTCTAAAATTAGTTTGACAATTTTTTATTTTGTTTCCATTAAGGTTTGTGATTCATCGCTTTAACTTTCTTCCATACTAGTCATTGGAAAGCATCTCTTAAATTTTTCTCATCTTTTGAGTCATGATTTTATTATATTACCATTTCTTTGGAATAAATTTGCAATCATTTAAATAAGATTGACTCGTTTCTATATTTTCCATTGGTTTGTTTATATGGTTTTTAGATGGGATTTATGACGGATCGTAATTATTTATTGGTTTACTTTATGAATGATCCTAATGATTAAGTAGTCCTATATTATCTAATTATGTGGTTATCAAGTTAATTTATTACTCTACTTTGACTACTCATGGATTATCACATATGCTCTTTGCTATTTGAACTTTATTAGTTTCTCATTTAGTATTAGCAAGGTTGGATTATTACCCGTTGATGGGTACATATGTGGTAAAACATACATAGTCAATGCAAAGCAATAAATTGGTTGATCATTTCTTAATTAGATAATCATGGACATGATATTTGAGTTTTATTTTTTTTATTCTTGAGCTATATTTTGACTTTCATCATGATTGATTTAATTGACTTTCTTCCTTTCATGATGACATTTTCTCAAAAGGTAACATGCAGTGATCTATCATATTTCAATATGATATTCTTCTATATAGGTTATTGTATGTCGTCTTTTGATTACATGTGCTAAATTGATATATTCTTTTGATTTCTCATCTTTAGTAACTATTAGTGGATATATCTTCTTGACTAAAGATGATATTTTTCGTTCTATGACATTTTTATAGCCTTATATCATTTTTTTATGTCATAAGTTATCATTTTATAGACATTTTTATAGCATTGAGCAAGGGGGAGAAATCAATAGTTGATTTACCACTAGATCTTGAAGTTATCATTTTTTGCTATAAGTGCTTTGGAACTAGATACGCATATTTTAAGGGGGAGCAAATAAATTGGTTCAATTCATTTATACCCTTTAATATGTCGTATACGTAGTTCATCATTGACCCGTTATTTTTATCATTATTTATGTATTAGTGATTGAGGTTATGATACTATTTTTTAAAAAAAGTTTATGAGAGTATATGCAATTGTTTTCATAATATTATCTCAATCTTTTATATGAGTCATTTCGTTAATATTAACTTTCATATCTTATCTTGATGACTATTGTACTTTCTTTGGTTTGGCTTTCCTTGTATGTGTAATTGTTTTGGCTTTCCTTGTTGAGGACTTACCCAAAATTCATAACTTT
The DNA here is from genome assembly GCA_029216955.1 of Iris pallida. NCBI lineage: Eukaryota > Viridiplantae > Streptophyta > Magnoliopsida > Asparagales > Iridaceae > Iris > Iris pallida. The sequence goes on from JANAVB010037618.1 coordinate 5,122,363, forward strand.
ATCTATATTGGTAATAGTTTGAGGGAGAGCATTTACGTCGACTAAATTTCTCTTTCTCAAACAGTTTTCTCCTTTACCTTCATGTTTATCTAAAGGGTATTCATATAGCATGATAAGGTAATTGAGTTCAAATGCATGAATTTTGGATAAGCAAATAGATTTGCAAATAATGAGATCATTTTATATCAATTGCTCTATTTTATATTGATTATTCCTTTATTTTGTTTCACTATTTATCTGTGGACAATTATGACTATCATAGTTTCATTGATCAATGTTTCAAGTTGATTTATTTCAATTGATATCAAGTTTATATATTTCAATATCTCAATTGATACCTGTCTACTTTGATATCTATTGTTTGCAATTATCTTATCCCTATAGTTTTTGACTGTATTTTTTTCATAATTCTCTTCCAAAACTAGAACAATATTTCATATAATACTATGTTTTTGGATGTCCTTCTTGGATTTCATGTTGGTAAACTATCTATTGATTATTTTCAAATTCTTTCAGTTTTACCAACTATTTATGTTTTGACAAGCTATTTTCTATTTGGCACTCTATATTTGGTATTTAGTTTCTATACTTGTCTTTACACACTTCTTCCATTGTTCCTCATTTAGTATATCTTGATCATGATTGTCTATGCCTTCCTCCTTGTACTTGAGTTCATTTTATCTCTTATTACGGGGGAGCTTATTTTTTGATCATATCAAAGGGGGAGAAATAAGTTTAAGTTAGCACACAATATTATAGTAATATGTGTTTATTAGTGATACATGCAACTATCATATTTGTCTTAAACTTAACCGATTTGCCATAATCAAAAAGAGGGAGATTGTTGGCCCAATGATTACATCGTATTTTTGAATATGACTAATCAGTTAAGTTTAACATAATGATGTCACTAATATTCATATACTTACTATCATGTTGGTACTTAAACTTAGCATTATCCTAATTGTCCTATATCATATTGCCATGCTTGTATCATACTGCAACATATTTTGCTCGTCTAACATGTATTTGTAGACATGCAGTAAGCATGATCTAACATGATCAAACCAGGACATAGGCAATGAAGAATTAATGATGGACTAAAGACGGCATCATACAAAGAGATTTCTCCGAACCACCTAGCGACCTATCCGGGGCCTCGCATCGGGGGTTCCGCTGCCCGGTCAGCGGACAGGGGTCGTCGGGGGTTCGGGGGCGAAGCCCCCGAAAGGTATTCAGATTTTCAGATCTGTTTATCTTTGGACGACTGCTGTCAAGGAAAAAGACATCTTCAGATCTACTCAAATATCAGAAGAAATGCATCATCAAAGGGCTCTTGGTTTTCCTTTTATTCTAATTCTGTAATCTTTATTTTATTGAGTCTAGGAGAATGTGTACGTTGAGTCGCACTGAGTCATCTCAACCCCTAGACATATCTCTCCAAGCTCTACCATACAAACAGACCAATTCCTGAACCAAGCCCAAGCTCCACCAAAGCCCAAAGGCCATTTGAACATTCTGCCACCAAGGAGGCAGAGTTCGGGCCGAACTCTGCCTCCACACAGAGTTCGGGCCGAACTCTGTCCCCTGATTTCTATGAACTGATTTTTAGGGTTACCAATTGCTAGCTGGTACAACGGCCATATTTTTGAATTTTGAGGACAAAATTCTGGTCGAATTCTTCCTTCCAGACTAGTATATATAGGGCATGATTTCAACCATTTTCATACATCTCTTCATCATCTTTCTATCTCTCACTCTCAATCATCTAAGCCTTATACTACCTAAGCCTTATTCTTCCAATCTACTAGCCACAAAACTTCCTAAGTCCCAAGGTGCTCAAGTGCGATTCAGCTAGAAGTTTTTGTGCAAGAGTTGAAAAGAAAAGTCACTTGGACAATTCCAAGTTTCGCCACTGCGAATCTGTAAGAAGTTGGCGTTCTCTTCTGAGTAAAGGCACGTGGTTGTATACTATTTCACAAATAGTAGATTTCAATCCTGAGCTAGAGTTCTCAGGCCTGGACTAGTCCTCCACGAGGAAAACCAGGTTAAAACTGCTGTGTTTGCGTATGCTCTACTGATCTTTATTTACTTCCGCATTTCTCTCTGATTTATTTACTATCTTGATAGTTGTTTTGTGGAGGTGATATAGAGTTAATTTTTATTTGGTGATTATCGACACAAACTCTATTCACCCCCCTCTAGAGTTGCCTACACGTTCTTTCAATAACATTATGGGAAGAACTTATCGCACTAGCGCAGACTTTGGCTGAAATGCATATGTTTTGGGGACGCCTAAAATATGTGTATGGATCCAAATGAAGTGATATGTTACGATCAAGATAGAAATGCAAGAAAAATGTTAGTAAATCAATGAGAAGTTACAAGTAATTGAAAAAGGGAAAGACATATCGAATCGTTCATGGATTAAAATGGTACAGTTGGATAGCTATTTTGAGATTACCGAGTGTGCTAAAATGAATATTGAAGTGAAGCTGAATGAATATTGAATTGAAGTTGAGAGAGTAACTTGTTGTGACTAAGTGAATTAGTATAATGAGTTTTTCTCTTAAGTTTCGAGGACGAAACTTTTTCTGAGTGGTATATTATGTAATGCCCCGCTCCGCGCGAGGCATTTGGTTGGCTTATTAGATGGGATTCTTGATTTCATCTCCCAAATAAACTCTTTCTTCCTCCATTCCTCTCAATCTATCAAGGAGAATGTGCCTACTTGGAGTGGGGAGCAACGAGATGAGTCTATTTGCGGTCGAAACCGTCCCCTTTTAATTGAATCATTGGGATACAACTCCCAATAGGTATATATCTCTCTCTCTCTCTAAACCCTCTCTATTTCATCTTTTCTTTGCATATTTGTTAGTTTTGAATCCATAGGAACCACCCCCATGCATGAACCACCCTTAGGATTGATTTAGAGGCTCTTTTGAGTCCTCAATAGGAAATTAGGAGTGGTTTGGTGTCATCCATGGAGAAATTTTGAGGGTAGCCCACCAAGTGTTTGTCTTTATGCCCAATAGGCTATTTAGACTTCTAATTTCAATTTTACATGTGTTAGAGAATAGTTTAGCCATGGTTAGGATGTCCCATTTAGTTCTCATATAGATACCTATGTATGTATCTTTGTATTTTAGCCTACAAGTCATATTTTTATGTAGAGATATCAATTTGGTATATATTTATATATGTGGACTGATTTGGGGGTTAATGTATATATATATATATATATATATATATATATATATATATATATATATATATATATATATGTTAGAGCGTGGTGGTGGTTTGTTATGTTAGACGTGTATATATATGTGTTGTGTGTGTGTTTGTGGAGAGGGGAGAAGTGAATGTGTGGGAGTGTGCTTGAGGGGAGTTTGTGAGTGGTGGTGTGTTAGTGTGTGTGTGTGTGTGTGTGTGTGTGTGTGTGTGTGTGTGTGTGTGTGTGTGTGTGTGTTGTAGAGGGAGGGACTGTAGAACAGCAGTGGCAGCAGCCATAAGGCTGCATAGCAGCAGCCAATTGGCTGCAAATGGCAGCAGCAGCAGCAGTCAAGGCATATGTAGCAGTTGCAGCAGCATGTGCAGCAGCAAAATGCAACAGTAGCAACAACTTAGGCAGCCTAGTAGCAGCCCCCATTTTCCTCTTTGCTTTCCATTGCCATATTCCCCTTTTGCTTGTGTGTGAGTGGTTGTGTCTAGAGTTAGTTAGCTAGTTATGTTAGTTTGTTAGTTAGATATATGTTAGTTTGTTGTGTTAGATAGTAGATAAGTTAGTAGTTAGTTTTTATATATTGTTTTAGAGATAAATGTTAGGATATCTAGGATACATAGATGTTAGATATAGTTAGTATCCTATATAATTTGTATCTTAGATATGATAGTGTGTTAGAGGTAAGGTAAGTTAGTGTCTAGGATATGTTAGTATCCTAAGTGAGTTAGTCCTAAGTTAGATATGTTAGAAATAGATATAAGTTAGCATATATTAGAGTAGTATCTTGGAGATTGGAATACTAGAAGGTAGTGTGTTAGATATCTTAGGATATGAGATAAGTTAGTATCCAAGATACAAGATGGTATCTTAGGATAACTTAGATAGTATCCTAGATGGATAATAGCAAGGTAATGGAAATTACCCATAGTCTAAGGGTAAGGTATTAGTAAGGTACTGGGGATATTACCTAAGATAGAATAAGGTAATGGATTTACCTACTAGGTAAGGGGGTTTACCTAGATACCAAGGTATAGATGTAAGGTATTGGTTATCTACTGGCTTGGAGTAGATAGATAGATGATAGATAACTATAGTTTTGGGTATTGCATGTTAAGGTATTGTACCTAGACTAAGGTATTGGACTTTCAACCAAGGTATTGGTATTGGAATACCAATAGGGGTAAGGTATATGGTATCTTGGTAGGTAATGGTTAGGAATAGAATATTTGACTTAGATTTGACCTTGATTGACCAAGGTTGACTATTTTGACTAAAAGTCAATGTTGAGACAACATCTGACCTAGTTTGACTTAGTTTGACTTATTCTGACCTAGTTTGACTTAGTTTGACCTAGTTTAACTTAGTTTGACTTAGCTTGACCTAGTTTGACATAATTTGACTTAGCTTGATTGAGTTTGACCTAGATTTGCATAGCATGCACTAGAAAATCATGCCTAACACTGTTAAACCCTATTTAACTCATGTATATCTCATCTTTAGGTCTGTAACTTCACTCTGAGCCTCGATACATTGTTGACATTTTTTCACCAGATCTCAGGCGAGTACATTCTTTGATAATATTTCTGTTTTATGATATCCTATATGTTTTTTGTATTTAGTGTAGATATCATTGTTCTCTTGACACATTGTTCACACGAATTGGTATTTGTCTGAATCCCGTCATGAGATATTATTCCTTGTATTCTTTGGTATATCTTGTGTAAACCTTGTCCTTGTTTCTTGTTCATTGTATAGACACAATTTCTGTGAAGCCTCGCGACATTCTCAGAGAAAAAGTGTCATAACGTGTCATAGTTGGATCCACTATACTAGTCGGGGGCGGGGTGTCACGACCCGCTTCCAAATAATCGGACACGAGTCGGACACGCCCAGCCTTCGTCGTTAGACACGACGAAGTAAGCTGTACCAAACTAGGGAAATCAAACTAGATAATCATAAATGTGTACAATCACAGCATCTAAAAATGTTTCCAGAACGATCACCATAATCCACAAATCCATATAACATACATGTACCAGAGTCATCAGGAATGAAATATACTATGAACTCTAAGACAATATCTAGGAGTAAAGCTAAACAGTCTAAACCTGAAGCCTCTAGCTAAATTATGTCTCCATCCTGCTCAGCTAATGTCCCGGGCTCTGGCCTATATGGTAGAATGATATCCTGCAAGTATACCTGTAACATATCCAGTCAGGAGCGGAGCAAAGTACAGTTCTAGGTAATGAACAAGAACGTGATATGGAAAATAAGTACAGGAGAACATGAACAGGAAGTACAGAAAATGAACATGAAAATACAGGAATGTAAGTACAGGAATGTAAAATACAGGAAATATAAAGTACAGGAAATGTAAAGTACAGGAATGAAACTATAATCCTGAAGTACAAGACATGACAAGTGCACCATGTTTGAAATACAACTAGTCCATGTGATCGGCTGGGGTGAGTACAGGAGCATGTACAGGAGTACATGAATATGGTACGGCTTAGGGCCCGCGTGTACGATGCGAGGCCTAAGCTATCTACATGAATATAGTAACCAGGGTTTGGTCACATGGGCGCTAGTGTATTTTCCCACCCGACACAAGCAAGTACAAGAACAGGAATACAGGAGTACAGAGGTACAGGATATCTTGTCATGACGTGTCATAAGAAGGGTACAAGATATATAAATGTACAAGACCGTAGAAAAGTACTTGTCTTGCTCAGGGTGATCGAGGGTGTGAGGAATATCTGTAAATCCACCTGTTTTTAAATAGGTACAAGTTGGTTAGGATTTACTAACTAGTTGCCCCTAATCTAGTTTAGTTATAATCATTTAGCTATATATGAAAATACAACTAATAATATGCTAGTTATAAAATAGGCTATCTATCTTGTTAACTTCTCAAAAGAATCACATTAATAGAGATGCAGCCTACTTAGCAAGTCTTAAGGAAATCAAGATTTAGAATCTTAATTATACAAAATCTATAGTAAGGAAATTTTAATAATGAAATACTACATGAAAATCTTACTCTCATTAATCCATTCCATACTGGACCTAATCTCACACTTAGCCCAAACCAACAAGGCATAGTTACATAAACAAGGTAGCAACCACCCAACCTCTCCTCCTGGTCCAGGCAACAGAAGACAAAAACAAAATCTTATAGACAATAGGAACCAAAAGCTCTAAACTAGCTATAGAGCAACTTCACCTATAAGAATTCAAATATGTTGCCAATGGCTACTCAGCAAAAACATTAACCTCCAAACAAATTCAAATCCCAACTCATTACTGGCCTATTGATCTGTGATCCACATAGTTACAAGGTTTGATTAAAAATCGACCCCTCACCACAGAATAAAAACTGCCGAGCCCATATAAGTCACCCGCTACCAAAATTTAGAATCAAACTAAGCAAAATTGAGTTGCATATAATGCTAAAAATCCTTAAACCTAAACTTAGCAACCCAAACGAGTACATAAAGACAAGGAACCATGCTATATTACCAACAAAATCCAGCAGTATACTGGTAGAGCCAACAAGACAGCCTCAAGCCAACAGGTTATCAACCGCACCCCAAAATTGCTAACATCTGGACTTAGCAAATAAAGTCCATCAAAACATACAAACTCCAACGTAAGTATATACAAAACCTATTTGTACTGCAATCCGTTCGAATTATTGCTATGCGCTCCTGCAACATTGGCTTCAGTCGAACTCCTTATGGAGACGACACTCCAACACTAGACACAACACACTGGACGCAAAGACTGCGGAACACAGCTACTCCACAATATTAACTCTTACTCGCCTCCGACACGCTAGTTCTTTACCAGCCCGCTGCACCCAACACGAACTCCAATACTGGATACGGTCCCAAGCTCGAACACAGCTATATACTTGACACGAACAAAACTGACATAACAACACAAAAATCAAATCTGGGTACAACTAATGATTCTTCCTGAACAAAAAAAGTAGAAAGATTACCTGAGAAGAGGATCGATCCGAGATAGAGCTACGATTCCCCGGTATCGGATATGAACTCTTCGTCTAGTTCCAATACCAAGACTCCTGGCAACTGTTAGGGTTCCTTCCCTGGAACCCAAATTGTGGTGGAGATTTCTGTCCAGTTGCCATGAAATCGACTGCAGAATTTACTAAGAGAAGAAGACAAGCTAAATTGGAAGGGAAATTGAATAGAGAATAGTATTGAAATTGGGGATCTACAATAGCTATCAGTAATCTATGAATTAAGAGGCTAGGTTGTAAAAGCACAGCTGCCTATTCCTCTCTCGATCTGGGTATTTATAGGCACACCCGGATCTGTTACAGCAAAAGGGCTGATACACTATGGTATCAGTCAGTTATTTACAGTTAACACCCCTGTTGCATAGCTGGCAATAGAGGGTGACTGGATTACTATTATGATGCACTTCCCTGAGCTGGCAGCAAGCTAGCAATGATGACAAGACATCCTTCCTGAGCTGGCAATGATGACAAGGCATCCTTCTCTGAGCTGGCAATGATGACAGGCCATTCTATAGACTGGGCTGTAACAATACTCCCTCCATCAATTTGACCTTGTCTCAAGGTCAAAATGAGGAAAAGTCTTTATGAATTCTTCATAAGGCATCCAAGTAGCATCCTCTGCAAGACCATCCTTCCAATGGATCAACAAATCAACTGCAGCTTGATTTCTTCTCTGAACAAGTCTTCTCTCCAGAATCCAGTGAGGTTCAAGAATGAGTTCTTCCCTCTGTGTAGGGGTGCCAGTGTGAACTTCAGTGTGGTGTCCTATTTTCTTTTTCAACTGGAACACATGGAAGACAGGGTGTATGAGGGCTCCTTCTGGCAGTTTAAGCTTATAGGCCACTGGTCCCACCCTTGATAGAACTTGGTAAGGCCCATAGTATTTTGGAGACAATTTTTGGGGCCTTCTATGAGCTATAGTAATCTGTCTATAGGGTTTCACTCTCAAGTAAACCCAATCACCTTCCTGGAACTCTCTATCAGTCCTGTGCATATCAGCCATCTTTCTCATCCTGTCTTGAGCTAGAGTTAGGTTGTCCTTCAGAATTTGTAAAGCATTGTCTCTAGTCATAAGATCCTCTGCCACTGTTCTATCAGTGATGATATCTGAAGAATAAGTGATAATGTGGGGAGGTTTTCTACCATAGACAGCCTCAAAAGGAGTGATCTTGGTAGCAGTGTGCCAATTGGTATTAAACCAAAATTCTGCCCAAGAGAGATGTTTGCTCCATTCCTTTGGCTTATGGCTACAGAAGCATCTCAGGTAACCTTCTATGCACCTGTTTGTCACCTCTGTCTGTCCATCAGACTGAGGGTGATATGCAGTACTGTATTGGAGCTTGGTACCTTGTAATTTAAAGAATTGTTGCCAAAATTGACTAGTAAACACAGGGTCCCTGTCTGAAACTATTGACTTTGGCATGCCATGCAATTTGAAGACTCCATCAACAAATACTTGAGCTACCATATTAGCAGTGAAAGGGTGTGTTAAAGCAAAGAGATGGATGTATTTAGAAAGTCTATCTACCACTACCATAATAGTTGTCTTGTGATGGCTAAGTGGCAATCCTTCTATAAAATCCATAGATATATCCTCCCAAATGTTTGCAGGGATAGGAAGGGGTTGTAGTAGGCCAGCAGGAGAGGTTGTTTCACTTTTGTTCTGCTGGCAAATATCACATGCCCTCACATAATTTTTGACTGCTTTCTTCATACCTGGCCAATAGCATACTCTTTTGAGCCTTTGAAGTGTTTTGAGAGTACCTGAATGTCCTGCCTGCAACATATCATGATGCTCTTTTAACATAATCTCCACAAACTGTGAGTTGGGATCTATCAACAGCCTGTTCTTGTAATACAGTAGGTTGTTAACCATGCTGTACTTTGTCATGTTTAATAAGCCTTGTTCCCATTTCTTTTTCATGCTGGCATAGTAGTGAGACTGCTCCATTTGATTTTTGAAAAGTTTGAGCCAATCTGCTTGCACAACAGTCACTGCTTGTAAGTTGGCATCCTCCTTCCTGGATAAGCTATCAGCTGCTTGATTCTCCCTACCCTTCTTGTACTCAACTTGATAATAAAAACCATGTAATTTTAGGATCCACTTATACTGTGCATCAGTGTACACCCTCTGTTCAAGCATATACTTCAATGGTTTGTGGTCAGTTCTAATAGTAAACTGTCTTCCCCACAAATACTGACTCCATTTCTTGACTGCTAGAAGAATGGCTAACATTTCTTTCTCATAAGTGGATAAGGATTTAGCTCTTCCCTTCAAGTGTTGGCTCAGATAAGCTATAGGCTTCCCTTTCTGCATTAGTACAGCTCCAATTCCCCCATCAGATGCATCACATTCCAAGACAAAGTCTTCCTGAAAATTTGGCATAGTAAGAACAGGTGGTTGTGTGAGTGCTTCCCTCAATAGTTCAAAGGATTCCTGTGCTTGTTGTCCCCAACTGAAAGAATTTTCCTTGAGTAATGAAGTCAGTGGCCCTGCTAGGATTCCATACCCTTGTATAAATCTTCTATAGTAGCCTGTGAGCCCCAGGAATCCCCTTAGTTGTTTAACAGTAGTAGGAACTGGCCATTCTAATATTGCCTTGATTTTGTCCTGGTCCACTTCTATCCCCCTGCTGGAAATAATATGTCCCAAGTACCCTACCTGCTCCTGAGCAAAGAAACACTTACTTCTCTTGATTTTTAATTGCTGAGCTTCCAACTGTCTGAAAACTTGTTCCAGGTGACTATAATGAGTCTCAAGACTTGGGCTGTAAACTAGTATGTCATCAAAGAATACTAGTACAAATTTTCTCATATATTCTCTAAAAATATCATTCATCATGGCTTGGAAAGTGGATGGAGCATTAGTAAGCCCAAAGGGCATTACTAGAAACTCATAGTGCCCTTCATGAGTTCTAAAAGCTGTTTTGTGTACATCCCCCTCCACCATTCTCACTTGATGATACCCAGCCCTCAAGTCCAGCTTAGAGAAAAACTTAGCTCCATGCAGCTCATCAAAAAGTTCTTCAATGAAGGGTATAGGAAATTTATCTTTGATGGTGATTTGATTTAATGATCTATAGTCAATACACAGCCTCCAGGACCCATCAGATTTCTTCACTAGAATCACAGGTGAGGAGTAAGAGCTGTTACTGTGTCTAATTATGCCAGAAGCTAACATCTCTTGAATCTGCCTCTCTATTTCATTTTTGTGCAGAAATGGATGTTTATAAGGTCTGCAACAAACAGGAAGAGCATTAGGAATAAGAGGTACCTTGTGGTCATAGGATCTTTGGGGAGGTAATCCTTTTGGCTCTTCAAATAAATGCTGGTACTTTTTCAACATAGAATTAAGCTCTTCATCATGTACTTCCTGGCCCTTTGAGTTTACTGGATCCTCTTGCAGGTAGCATAGTTGAATAAGGAACATCTGTGCCTTCTGTCTCCACTCTTTGTTATTTGTCTCTTGGAATTGCTGGCAGTTAGGTGTGAGGCCTTGTAACTGATGTTCAACTCCCTGTAGTGCAAACTTCATGGTAAGTTCCTGGAAATTCCAATTGATATTTCCCAGAGTACGTAACCAACTTGCCCCTAGCACAATTTGACAGCCTGTGAGAGGTAATAACAACAGGTCAGCTTCAATTTTAGTGCCCTGGCACTCCATCACTACCCCATTACAGATCCCTTTACTGGTAAGTCTGTCTCCATTAGCTACCATGACTTCAAATGATTTATTTTCAGTTAAAGTAAGCCCCAATCTTTCACTGAATGTTGAGTCAATGAAGTTATGTATAGATCCTGAATCCACAAGTATCATGGCTGGTTTGTTCTTGACTGTTCCTCTGAGCTTCATAGTAGAGGGTTGGGTCATACCTGACAGAGCCTGCAAAGATATTTCAAATAAGCTCTGTGTAAGATCAGTATAGCAGTCTGATTTCTCTGGTGAAGGGATGTCAGTTTGGAAATCCTCCTGCTCTTCATCAGCCACCAACATAAACAATCTCTTCTCTTTACACCTATGGCCTTTTGCCCATTTTTCATCACACATGAAATAGAGACCTAGGTTTTTCCTCCTTATCAATTCACTAGGAGATATTGTAGTAGAGTGAGGTCTGGCAGTAGTAACAGGCTTCACATCTCCTCTGGGTTGAGTAGTATTTTTGGTATTTTCAGTATTGTTCATTAAACTTCCTGAATTGTTTTTGTGATAATAAGCACTGGGCCTGTAACTCCCTTTGATAGCTAAGAGTTTGGCTTCAAACAATTTGGCAGCTTGCATTGCAGCAGATAAATTCACAGGACTAGCTACCAAAACTTCATACCTCACTTCATCTTTGAGTCCCCCCACATAATTGCTAATCAAACACTGCTCAGGTAGCCATTGTACCCTTTGTAGTATTTTCTGAAATTGCATGGTGTACTCCTGGACAGTCCCTTCTTGCTTTAACATTTTCAGTTCAATTATGTGATCTGTTAGTTGGGAGGGACCATACTGCATCCTGATGGCTTGGCAAAATTCCCCCCAAGTCATCACTCCTCCTTTAGTTTTCATCACCCAATCATACCAATAAGCTGCTGAGTCTTTCAGTTGAACTGAGCAAACTCTAATCTTATCATACTCTGGGACAGCATAATAAGTGAAATAATGGTGGACTCTCAACAACCAAGCTTCTACATCCCCATCTCCACTAAATTCAGGCAATTTGAGTCTGAGATTGGGTTGCCCTCCTCCATGTCCAGCACTAAATTGTCCTGTTGGTGCTCCTAATGGAGTTGGATTGATAATTGCAGGACTTTGTGTGGGCTGCAACACATGCCCCATGTTTCCTCTGGCACTATGATTGTTCACATGTTGATTATAAGGAGTACACTCATATTGATTCATTGGTGCATTAAATTCCATATTGCTGCTAACAACTTATGAAAAATTTTGATTACTTGCAAAAGAAGTTACTGCAGGAAACATTTGGGGAGCTGGTGTGTTCATTGGTGGAGACATGGCCAAAGAATTTGGGCTCATTCCCACCCTCGATTTCCCAAGTTCTTCAATCAACAACTCAAATCGATGCCCTAACAAATCAAATTTGTTACTAAGAGTGTGCACCGTACCTTCGAGCGAAAGGAACCGTTCCTCTGCTATGGGACTTCGTCTGGCATCAATCATCTCGGGTCGAGAGAATTGGCTACTCGATCCTTGCTCATCACTCGCCTCCGCCACTGGATCCAGTGGCTCTGATACCAAATTGTTAAGGTTCCTTCCCTGGAACCCAAATTGTGGTGGAGATTTCTGTCCAGTTGCCATGAAATCGACTGCAGAATTTACTAAGAGAAGAAGACAAGCTAAATTGGAAGGGAAATTGAATAGAGAATAGTATTGAAATTGGGGATCTACAATAGCTATCAGTAATCTATGAATTAAGAGGCTAGGTTGTAAAAGCACAGCTGCCTATTCCTCTCTCGATCTGGGTATTTATAGGCACATCCGGATCTGTTACAGCAAAAGGACTGATACACTATGGTATCAGTCAGTTATTTACAGTTAACACCCCTGTTGCATAGCTGGCAATAGAGGGTGACTGGATTACTATTATGATGCACTTCCCTGAGCTGGCAGCAAGCTGGCAATGATGACAAGGCATCCTTCCTGAGCTGGCAATGATGACAAGGCATCCTTCTCTGAGCTGGCAATGATGACAGGCCATTCTATAGACTGGGCTGTAACAGCAACCGATCAAGCACCTGGTGTGCATTAACAATAAACAATTACAAAGATTACCTTCATATGTTATCCAAATGGAAAACTAGAAAAATTGATCGAAATTAATAGAACAATGCACTGCCCCCCTCCAATTCAACATTTTGATCCAGACTTCTCAAAAAATAAAAACTCAAACTAATTAAAATGGAAAGAACTATTGATCCTCAACTCGATCGATGGATCCGATCAAGATCGATCAGATCAAGAACAGTCGAAGGAAGGAAGAACGATCAGGGAGAAACTCATCCGCCGATTAATTCCCGCTGCTCCATGCCCAAGATCTCCCGAAAAGACATGCCGTCGTCGAAAGAGATGAAAGTCCCCGAAACAGAATCATCGAGGAGGACACCTAGCTGCACCGAAAGATCACCATGGGACGGTGATACTCCGTTGCAGGTCCGTGCGGTGTCGAGAGGATCGCCGAGTGTCGAGCGTCGTTGAGCTTGGCCCAGTATCTGAAGTGGTGATGTTGATGACTGACTCAAACGTCGGGAGAATCGCCGAGGAGAGGGCAGTAAGCCGTCGGAGCCATGGCTATGGCCGTCGCCGACGAAGCTAGGGTTAGGGTTAGGGTTAGGGTTAGGGGGAAGAAGAGGGAGCCGAGCTCAAAGCTCAGAGAGAATGAATTCATAAAATAAATTCTCTCTCTTCACTCACTCAGCTAAAACGTGGAAGAGTGAATTATTCACTTAGGCCCTCAGCTAAAGGAGCTTTTCAGAGAAGCCCCCTTCTAGATAATTTACAAACTGGCCCTTCCCGCAATTGTAAATTATGCAAATAAGCCCCCCACCTTTCACTAATTGCAAGATCTATTAGAAAATCAGTTAGAAATTTGAAAAAATTTGTGGGGACCACTAAGTTAGTTATAACAACTAGGGAAATAACAACCATGTCAACTAATTCAAATTCTATCTTCAAATTAGTTAATCAAAATTTAAATAAGAATTATTTAATCAATCAAAATTTTAATTTAGCAAAACTTCTAAAATTCTTAAAAATAGGAAGTTGGGGTTACACGGGGGTATTAGCGTAGATATGTGATCAATACTCTCCTTGTATCAAGTCTTGAACCTTGAACAGTGTTAATCATACACCTCACGTATGATTAACCAGGCCAACTCTTGTATCATATTCCTAAGTCAATCACATGTTGAACTAGTGCTAACTCACATAGATATTAGTTTTTCTGACTCATGTACATGATATACACTGTTCTCTTGTTCTTACATTCATTTACAGTCTTGATATGCCTTACCATGATTCATGTACGTATCACTTTACCTTGTATATTCCTTCTGTTTACTGCTACATATTCTTTATCGTCTAACTAGAACTGTTATTGGAGATTTGTGATCGTTCCATCCTGACTGGATATGTTGACAAAATTTTACAGATTATGGCGAGGACTAGTGTCCTATCTACTATGGTCATCATGACATAGTGGACGTAGACCGGGAGACCCTTGTCCAGCAGGGGTTAGTTCCAGCCGATGAGGCATTAGGGGTAGCTCAGCTAGATTAGTTTGGTACTGGACTTTGTTTCTAGATTACACCTTGGCATGTTATTATTTTAGAATCTGTATTTGAGATTGTTGACTCTGAGACCCTGAACTTGTATTATTTTGTGTTGGATTTTTTGGTTGATAGTTTCATATCTTGTTTTCTTTACTTTTTCGTATCTTCTATCTTTCTTAGAATATTGTGATTGAATTTATTATTTTGTCATTTCTTGTCCTCCGTTCGGAGTTGACCATCTCGACAGGTTTGATATTATAATTTTTGTTAGATAGTAGACCTAGACAGTGTTCTACGTCGTTTCTGCGGCGTAGGCTGGGACGCGGTCACGCACTCGTGGCCTCACTCCGGGTGCTGGTCGTGACAATTCTTCGTGTTAAAATGCGTGTCATTTTTCGTGTTAAAATTACGGAGAATTGCCATTCTCCGTGTTAAAATCACGGAGAATTGCCACCATTCTCCGTTGTTAAATTCACGGAGAATGGCCATTTTTCGTGTTAAAATGCAGGAGAATGGCCATTCTCCGTTGTAAAATTACGAGGAATGGTCATTCCCCGTTGTAAAATTACGGAGAATAGTCATTCTCCGTGTTAAAATCACGAAGAATGGCCATTCTCCGTTGTAAAATCATGTAGAAAGGCCACCCCCCGTTGTAAAATTATGGAGAATGGCTATTCTCCGTATTAAAATCACGGAGAATGGCCTTTCACGTGTTAAAATCATAAAAATGGTCATTCTCGCGTTAACATGTAGGAGAATAGTCATTCTTCGTGTTAAAATCATGGAGAATCACGTAGAATGGCCATCCCATGTTAGAATACAGGAGAATGGTCGTTCCCCGTGTTAAAATCATGGAGAATGACCATTCTCCGTGTTAAAATTACGGAGAATGGCCATTTTCCGTATTAAGATCCCGGAGAATGATCTTTTTTTCCTTTTTTTTAAAGTATATATTGATTGATATCATACTTTTTATTGTTGTTTGTTTTATATCAGTGCAAACAACCGAGCACAGTAACTTAATCGTTGAAAAACTTCAAATCTCTCCACAAAAATGATGATGATGAAGATGATGATGATGATGATGATAATAATGAGCAATGATCGGAGTTCGACTGAAAAAAAGCACAGTGAACTACGAACGATATTTGCGATCTCTGTTGAAGATGAGAGCAATGGAATTCAGATCTCTCGTGAAGAAGAAGAAGAAGAAGACGAAAATCGTAATCCAAATCTGAGTTTGTGAATTCAAATACAAATATATGACCAAATTTGAGCGAATGGATAGTTATGGTATTATCAAAATGGCAATTTTGTAAATACAGAGCAACCAAAGGGAATCTTGGAATATTTAACGTGAAAATACATAATTTTGAGTATTTCATAAAACCCACCCTGCAGGTGGGTTTTTCATAAACATCAACCCCGTAAGTGGGTATTTTAGCAATTTCCACACAAAAAAACATGGGGGTGAAATATCTACAATAGTCCGTGGGTTGTGGCCTAGTGGTAGCAACGGGGGGGCCTGGCACGAAAGGTGCAATTTTCGAATTCTCCCTTGACATTTGTCAAGCCGGAGAAAAGGACACCTCAAAATATATATATATATATATATATATATCCCGCAACAGCCACTACAAAAATTTGTCAGATTAGCGACGTTTACAAACGTCGCTAATCTCGGCCAAAACGTCGCTAACTTAAGTTAGCGACGTTTTTAGCGACGTTTTGGAAACGACGGAAAAAAAATGTGTCGCTAATCGAAAAAAACGTCGCTATGGCGACGTAAATTAGCGGTGGTCATAACGTCGCTAAATAGCGACGTTATTAGCGATGTTTCTTTGTGGTCGCCGATTAGCGACACATTAGCGACGTTTTTCGACGATGTGGTGACATCAGATTGTCTGCCAGGTCAGCAATTTAGCGATGTTGTTAGCGACATATGAAAACATCGCTAAAACTTAGTGATGTATATAAACGTCGCTAAAAATGTCGCTAAAACGTAGCTACGTATGTAAACGTCGCTAAATTGAAAAAAATACAGAATCCAGAATACAAAATACAGAATCTAACAGAAATCCAGAATCCAAAATGCAGAATCCAGAATGCAGAAATACACATGGGTTCGTCGACCCCTTCGGTGGAACACTCAACACCAGCACGCACAATACATTCTAGAATAGATAAAACATATAAAGAACAAATAATATCCTCAACAGCTGATATAAGGTACAAATATAAAGAACAAAGTCAATATCCTCAAATACGTACAAAGTAAAAATATAGAGAACAAAGTCCGAAAATACAAAAACAAAACTATTGATCGCCTGGAGCTGGAGCTGGAGCCGGAGCTGGAGGAGGAGCGCCACCAGATGACTGTCGTTGCAACGCAAGGATCGTCTAATACTCCTCCGGTGACAGGCTGACGAGCATGTCCTCCCGTGCACCGTCGGATGTAGACGATGCTCCCGGCATACCAGATGGTCGCTCCGTAGACATCTCGCAGAACTGCTGCATATGCTCGACCAACCGCTGTGTAGTCTCCTGCGTAGCGCAGGAAATCTGTCGCAGCACCTCAGTCGTCTCCTCAAGCCTCTCAAAACGTGAGATGAGCGCAGGATCATCCGTATGCGGCGGCGGCTGCGACTGTGACGCCGCCATCCTCTGCAGCATCTTATCACGCAGAGCTGCGATCTTGCCATTGATACTCTGCTGGACTAACAGCGAATCCTCAGTCTGTACGGGGCCGGGTGCACTAGTGGCATTCCTAGAGGCCTATGACGCAAGGAAGGCACCATAGGAGCCCATATCATAGTACGTACCCCTATGTATGCCACCAACGGCCCTCATCCACAGTTCGTCATCTGACTGAGCTACGGCGGCCGAGGACTGCTGGGAGGTGCTAGCTCCAGCTCCCTCTGACTGTGTCGATCCGGCCTCCCTAAGCCTCAAAAACTCGGCCTAAAAATAACATCTACATGAATTCTCTACGTAACTAAAAATTAATAGTAATGAACTAGCATTAAGTAAAACTTACGTATAACATCTATATATGAATTATCTACGTAACTAAAAATTAATAGTAATAAACTAGCATTAAGTAAAACTTACGTAGGTGTCCCGGGCCTTGTCGTCGACGAACCGCTCCCCCTTCGTGTGCGTAGCGAGGAACAAGGTCACCATATTCGGGTCCTCTCCCGAGTCAACCTGTTACAAAATTATTATATGATTTGTCAGTTAAGTTGAAAGAAATATATTACTATAAAGTATTAATTATGGGTATACGGCGAGATATGTACCATATGAGTGAAGAAATCCATGATGGACTATGACCCACCACACCACTGTGACCCCGCCTGTCGTGCTCTTTTGTTCTTCGCAGACTTCTCCTTGTAGGTTTCCTCCTCGAATCTCCTCTTCATTGTCGCCCAATCGGCAGCAGAGATCCAACCCTGAATAGGCTCTTCTCGGCGCTCGCGATCCTTTTGGTCGAGGATCGCGTCCCTAATAAGCTTGCTGGCGACGCTGGAAAAAATAGACTCGACAGCAACGACGCGGTGGGGAGGGAAGAAGTAAGTCCGCTGAAAAAATATAGTAGTACGTAAGTTATAACATAACATATTAAATGTTAAAAGGAAATAAACTTTTACGTACCGAGAAGTGCTCAAACCAAAAGGCCTTCTTGTCGGCCGGGACATCCCTCCAGTTGATCCAGGGCCCCCCGTAGTTCTGTCGCAGGAATGTACCCAGCGACTAGTATACGGAGGAGGGATAATACATGTAAAATAGAAATTAAAATTTATTAAACAAGTTTATAATAAATTTAAACAAATTAAATGTAATAATTTTACTTACCGCCTGGTCCGAGTACAGGCCCAAATCTCCAACCTCAGATCCCCCTCCGGGCGACACGGAGGATCTGTCTCAAAAGGGAGCTGCAGCCTGCCCCTGCCCCGCTCCTGTCCCTGCCCGCAGCCTGCCCCTCGGCCTCGGCCTCGCCCTCGGCGTGGGCCTCGCCATCGCCCTTGCCCTCACCCTCGGCGTGGGCCTCGGCCTCGGCCTCCTCCTCAATAGTGGGGTCGGCCTCTGGAATATTCGACGGTAGCGACGTAGAAGTAGAAGGCCCTAGCCTGGAACTGCTAGAGCCGGGGCCACTGTCGGCGACTAAACCGCTAGTGTATACTGGAGTGCGGGGGGATGAGAAGGACCCGGTAGAAGGAGTGGTAGATGGAGACCGTCCTCCTCGTCGACTCCCACCGATACTGGTACCAAAGGATCCACGTCGAGCCATATCTGAAAAAAATAAATATTAAAAAAAATTAAAACAAATAAATATATGAAATAGAAACTAAGCTACCTGGCCACAAAAGTATATACAAAAATAATCACCAATCCTGACTACTAGCTAGACCACAAAGGTATATATAAAAATTAAGTGTCATAATCAATAAACCAGACCACTATGCCATAAAAGTATTACAAATTTATGTCAACCGGCCAACAAAAGTAGACCATACTACATCTGAAAATTAAACATATTCAATCCTCTTCTGAAAATTCATCTTGTTCCTCTTCCTCTTTCTCTTCACTTCTATCAACTTCATCTTCCTCTTCCGATACTTCTACCTCTTCCAATTGATGAAACATTTCATGAGGAACTTCCGCTGAGTCCACATCGACAATATTTGTAATAAGAGGTAGTTCGTCTTCCTGATAAGCTATCTCGTCGACATCGAAGGTATTTCGAGCTTTAGTCTTACAGACTACCCACCAATCTGATCTTCCGGCTCCTCGTTTTGGTTAGCTGATAAAGTAAACTAGTTGAGTCTGGCTTGCTAGAACAAACGGCTCATAAGCTTGATATCGACGGTGATAATTTATGTCGACAAGACCATGTTTGTCAACTCTCCAACCTCGACCTTGGATTAGATCGAACCAGTCACATCTGAACAAGACAATCTTACAAGGTTCTATGGCATAATTGTATGTCAGTTCCATAATCTCCTATAAGACGCCAAAGAAGTCATTGCCTGGGTCGACGTCTTTGTAGTTTGAAGATTTTACGCACAAACATCTATTCTTCGTAGAATCTAGATCCAAGAAGTCGTCTCTTATTCGAGCATTTGTTGACTTGAACCTGAAGCCATTTACGCAGTAACTTGGCTAGGTCTCCACTTAATAAATTGGTCCCTTGGCTATAGTTTTAACATACTCATTCTCAAGGATTGCCTCCGGACGATCAACCTAAATACCAAATAAATGATGCTAACTTAATTATTATGTGCAAGAATATACGTATAGAAAAAGTAAATTGTGAAGATATCTTTACATATGCTCTCAACCAAAAAGGAAAATAAAGTTTCATTTGATGTTCTGCTTCCTCCTCGGTTGCGTACGGATTGCTGGACGTTACCTCATCCTTAAACATGCTGAAAAACAATGAAGCATAGGTACATTAGTTATATTGAGAAGCAAGGAAGCACGCGAAATAATTTTACTTACTACTCTAGCTTGTCCACTTCTTCCTCATCGCAGTTGAGCAATACATATAACATTGCAGCCCTAACCTCGTCGTCATTCAGATATCTTTTTTTTATTTTACCAGATGGTTTTCCATAGACAGTAAATACTTTCAGCTTTGCCTCATTACCATCTTCATGGCCGTCGTCATTTCTGGGAGCTCTTATTCTATTTGTAGCAATATGAGGCTAGAAATACATAGAACTGAAGTTCAAAATCTCCTCAAGGATATATGCTTCATAAATAGAACCCTCCATCCGTGCCTTATTTTCCACCTTCCTCTTCAGGTAGTTCAACTGTCGCTCGAACGGGTACATCCAACGATAACCGACAGGTCCAGCAACAAGAGCCTCATGGACAAGATGAATTGGCAAATGCTCCATTGAGTCAAAGAATGCAGGAGAAAAAACTCTCTTAAGTTTGCAAAGTGTTACCACAATGTCCTTCTCTTGCTTCTCTAAATGATCGACGAGCAACTTGCTAGAACAAAGATCTCTGAAGAATATGCTAAGCTCTGTTAATGGATCCCAGACTACCGACGGTAATAATTTTTGAAATGCAACAGGAATTAACCTCTCCATGAATACGTGGCAATCGTGGCTCTTTATTTCGATCAGTTTACACTCCTTTATGTCGACACATCTTCTTAGATTGGAGACGTATCCATCTGGAAATTTTAAGTCCTGGATCCATCTACAAAGTCTCACTTTGTCCTCCTTGTCCAGCGAGTAGATTGCCTTAGGCCGTAAATTCTTCCCCTTTCTGTTGTCTATCTTGTGCAATGTAGGGCGTCTGCATATTTCAGCTAAGTCCAACCTGGCCTTCTGATTGTCTTTTGTCTTTCCCTTGACGTCCATTACAGTATTAATTATGTTATCAAATACGTTCTTCTCGATATGCATGACGTCAAGGTTATGTCTAATCAGATTTGTGCTCCGATATGGTAGATCCCAGAATATACTCCTTTTGGTTCAGTTATGATCTTCGCCAAATCCCTCGCAACGGCTGCTCGTTGTAGGATCTTCAATAGTACTTGGGATTTCTTTTACTTGCTCCCATGTGTCCTTTTCGGACCACATTGGCGGTGGATCGCCCTTCTCCATAGCACCGGCACGAAAATCAGTTCTGTTCCTACGGTACGGATGGCCTTTCGGCAAGAATTGTCGGTGACAATCAAAGAAGCATGGCTTTCCTTCGTGTCTCAAACAAAAAGCCTTAGTGCGGTCCAAGCAATACGGACATGAAAGCCGACCATGAGTGCTCCATCGAGATAATATTCCATAAGCCAAAAAGTCGTTGATTGTCCATATTAGTGCTGCCCGCATCTGAAAATTCTATTTTTTTGAAGCATCATACGTGTACGCCCTTGTTTCCCATAGCTTTTTCAGCTCATCTATCAATGACTGTAAGTACACATCGATGTTCCTCTTCGGGTTGTTCGGACCGGGGATGATAATAGTTAATAACATGTAAGGTGTCTTCATGCACATCTAAGGCGGTAGGTTGTACGGAGTGAGGATTACCAGCCAGCATGAATATTAGGAGCCTGAAAGTTCAAATGGGGTGAAACCATCAGAGCAGATCCCCAACCTTATATTACGTGCATCTGAAGCAAAATTAGGATATGCTCGATCGAAGTGCTTACACGCTTCTCCATCAGATGGGTGATCCAACACTCCTTCGGTCTATTGTCGCTTGTGCCAACTCATATTTTTGGCAGTCTCTTTCACCATGAACAACCTCTGCAACCGCGGCATCAATGGCAAGTAGTGCATTGAAGCAGTCGGTCTTCTAGACTTGCCTGCAGTAGTTGGTTTGTAGCGATCAGCACCACAGAATCCGCATACTTCTGCATCCTTGTCATCTTTGTAGTAAAGTATGCATCCATTCTGACAGCAATCGATCTTCTCGTATCCCATTCAGAAGGATCTCACCATCCTCTTAGAGCGGTAGAAGTCTTTCGGTAACTTGGCACCCTCCGACATGATTTCTGTAATCAACTCGAGCACTCTATTATAGCATTCTTGCGACATGTTAAAGTCAGACTTTATGCTCAAGAGCCGAGTGATCACCTCTAAGGGTGAATGGTCCTCACAACCAGGGTACAAAGGAGTCCTTGCATTCTCCAGCAACTCCATGAACTTCGCGGTATCGGCATTCGGTGTCTCCTCAGCTGCGTCACGATTGTATGGATCGAAACTAGGCCCCGCAGCGTAGAAGACCATGTTCACGTACTCATTTTCGATACTAGTTCTGTTGTGGACATTCATATAAGGCTCCACATAAGGCTGCGCTTAGAATGCTAAAGGTACAAGCTCTCCGTGTGCGGTCCACTAGTAGTAATTCAGAAGAAAATTCTTTGTGTATAAGTGATACATCACATCCAATTCTGGTTGAAACTTCATGTTCCGATATTTTGCACACGGACACTTAATGTCCATGCCGTCTAGGGATTGAGGAAACGCCTTTGCGAATTAAAGGAATTGTTCTACTCCGGCGATGTATTCATCTCGCACACCGCACATGTCATCTCGAATGCGGTTGTACATCCATGAACGGTCTCGCAGATACATGGATATAGCTATTTCTAGATATCTGCAAATATGAATAAACTTCAAAACTGAAACGAATATACTACATACTACATACATACATTATACTGCGAGCCCCCTCGGGGCCCCATCCCGAGCAGCAGACTCCTAATCTTAAAACAAGAGATCCAAAAAACTAAACATGTAATCAAGTGACACTATTACCAGACAGACTATCTGTTCTGTGTGAGATGCACTGGAGGACATCATTGAGCTATCACGGTGTACTCCGGAACTCTGGTAAGGAAACTCCAATACCTATGATGTATCCGCAGTCCCGATAAGGAAAACTATGGTAACTATGAAATCTTCACGGCTCTGGTAATGATGCAGCGATAACTATAAGGGAAAGTAGCTCATATATACGCCTAGTGAAAAGGAGATGGATCGGACGCATGATGCAAGCACAAGTAAAGGTATGGGAGAATGGTTCTTCATCGATCATGTAGTTGCTTTCTTTGTTCCAAAAAGATATACACTGTGAAAAGATGCCAGTTGCTTTCATTACGTCAGTAGGTCCACCCCTAATTGACTTAATAAGCAAAATTGGTTTCAGTATAGGCACACATTTTATATGGGCTAATTTGGATTACAGTTATGCTACATCCATTTGGAAGCCCAATGCAATGGCCAAACAAGCCACGCTCGAAACATAGGCGTCTGAGCAGGTTATCCATCCTCAAAATATAGTTCAAATAGGCCCCCAAAGCGTCATTGGCTGGTTACTTTTTCCTATTATAGCAGAATTGTGCATAGATGACCACTTGCTATGCACAAGGAAAAAATAACAATGATTGTTGCTCTATGTTCATGTTTCTTTTTTGTGTCGGCCCCTTCCTACTTGGAAAATATCCACGAGAGCATCATCCATTTGTCGAAAAAGTTCGGAGAGGACAAGATTTCGACTGAGGCTCGTATGCGCCGGTATACAGGTGCTTTAAAATGAGAACCTAAATCGGGTTCGGCATACCGCTCGTGTGCTAACATCATAATGCCAGTATATCGATTGTACAGAGATGAGCGAAAGTTACGGTTTTGGATCAGGTTTGATCAATTATCGATGGTCCATAGTGTCTCAGATAGTGGAAGAGGATTATATCGTTATACCTTGACCTTATTGAAAACTACTAAGGTGTGAATTATACATGTCAAACTTTCAAGAAGGGTAAGAAGAAATGAAGTCCCTAGTTGATTCGGAAGAGTTCGTTGGAGGAGATCCACATCGGTTCATCTTCGAGTTCTCGTCTTCGACAACTTGCTTTTTTATTATAATATATTCTCACTTGTTGGCACTGGATCGAACCCTAACCATACCCCCCCCCCCCCCCAGCCGCCCTCACCCTCCTGCTCCTCCCCCCCCAGCCGCCCTCACCCTCTTGCTCCTCCCCCCCAGCCACCCCCCACTCACCACCCGACCACCCCCCAGCCCCTGCCCCTCCCCCCCACAGCCCCGCACCCCCCAACCACCCCCAGCCCCCCCCCCCCTCCTCACCCCCAGCCGCCCTCACCCCCTACCCCTCCCCCCCAGCCACCCCCCACTCACCACCACCCGCATCACCCCCAGCCCCTCACCCCCCAACCACCCGCACACCCCCCCCCCCCCCCCGTGCCCCTCCCCCCGAGCCACCCGCACCCCCCAACCACCCACAACCAAAATAGAGAGAGAGAGGGGGGGAGTTACGTACCGGAGAGGAGGAGAGTTCGTCGCGCCAGAGGGGAGAGTTTGCCGCGCCGGAGGGAAAGTTCGCCGCGCCTGAGGGGAAAGTGAGAGAGTGAAAATGGAAAATGAGAGGAAATGAATCCGGGGGGACGGATTTTAATTAAAATTTAGCGACAGTTGTTAGGAACGTCGCTAAATGCGTCGCTATTAGCGACGTAATGGCGACGTTTAGCGACAAAAAGCTCATTTAATTAATATACGTCGTTAGCACGTCGTAATTTTCGTCGCTAATAGCGACGATTAGCGACGTTTAACGTAAACTTTGCTAAATTGTAAGAATTAGCGACGTTTTAACTAACGTTGCTAAATTACGTCGCTAATATAGTAGATTTTAGTAGTGAGCACTCATCCAGCGTTGCACTTGCTGCAAGAATTAAAGATACTTTTTTTGTTTCATGCAATCCGTACGTACATCTGATGACTAGAACAAGCAAGATTGGACAATAAAGTTTCTAAAATGGGACAATAAAGTTTGTGCAGAAAATTATATAAGAAGCATACAACTTTCGAAATTTTGTGTAAAGGGAACCAAGTTAGAAGAATTCTCAAATGAGACCCGTTATGTCCCGAAGTTGGACGTAAAAAAGAAAATACGTCCCAAAACTTGGGCGGCCTTTTTTATTGTTTAAAAAATGGGTATCGTAGTTAATCACAAGTCGTTTATGGTTGAGGAGGCTAATTTCGACAAAATGCAAAAATTATACGCCCTACATTGAGGTGCTTATATCAAGTTAAAAATAAATAAAAAAATTAACGCCCAAAAGTTGTGGGCGGCAATAGGTAATATTAGCCCAAAAGCAACTTTGGCTTTATTGTCAAAATTTAGATACCAATTATATGATGCGAATGAAAAAATTGACGATGTTGTATTATGTGTCCTCTTTGATTAAATATGTTGTATTATTTGTCATCTTTGATTTAGATACCAATGATATGATGCCAGATGTGAGGTGTGAGTTTTGCTATCAGATTTCTTATTTCTAAAAAATTTTGGTTTTAAAAATTGTCTCGAAAAATGTATCTATATCATGATCTTATTTTCTTGGATATGTGTCTGGATTGAAATTTTCGGCTTAAAAAAATCCAAATCTTGGACGTATAAATTTTGGCCGGGACTATCCCCTCCAACCACAAACGGCTTATGGTTAACTACGGAATCCATTTTTTAAACAATAAAAAAAAAAATTGGACCGAGATTATCCCCTCCAACCACAAACAGATTTTTTAAACAATAAAAAAATTGGACGCCCTTTTTGTTTTTACGTCCAACTTTGTAACATAACAGATCTCATTTTGATAATTCTCCTAACTTGGTTTCTTTTACACAATATATCAAAATTCTCCTAACTTGATTCCTTTTACACAGTATATCTAAAATTCTTCTAACTTGGTTCCTTTACACAATATATCCAAAGTTGTATGCCTCCGATACAATTTTCTGAAGTTCCTGAGAATTAAATTGATCGTGCAGTTTAAAAAACTGTCAAGAAATACATGTCTACAGAATATTTCAGTCTCATCATAAGTACCTTGTAACCCTAACCAGAAGTTCACCAAATCACTTGGGGTGCGGATATTGTGGGTTAGATGGTGTCCAATAAGATTATAGGATCTGTAGCCATCTTATATGGTGCCAAGAATTATTTTATTTATTTTATCTCATATTTATTTTATCTCATATTTATTCTGTTAAATTCAATTATATAGAAAAGAAAGTTAATCAAATATATTTTTTAAGATATGTTTATCATTAAGATTCTACCCATATGTTTTCTTATTCAGATTCTACCCTATCTTATTCTCATACGTTTTACATGAACTTTTCAAGATGCATGATAAATATCATTAGTAAGATATGTTTGTTATTGAGGTTACTAATTTATCCTCTCCATAGTATTTAATTTAATTTTGATAGAGGATGAATTTATTGTTAAAAATATAACGTGCTAAGATATTGGAGCTAAACTAAACATGACTACGCCGCCGCCGCCAAGTTAGTTGGATCCTCCCCCGACATGCAAGTTCGGCCGGCTTGATCTCTGAGGACGTGGGCGTAGAGAGGGTCGTAGGCTTCGAACGCTGCAACTAGGTGTGACTCATTGGCGGAGGAAGCTAGCTTCCTTATCAAGATAATCGCCGGCGCCGACAATGATGGTGGCGCCGAGGTGAGGCCGGGATGACATTCTTGATTATTTTTTGCTTTTTTGATTCTTGTGAGAGAGGAGAGAGAGGATTTTGGGGTTATAAACAGAGAGAGAGTGTCCTCTTGGGTCTTGGATTTATAATTTCAAATTTTAGCGTGAGAAGAGGAGGGTTTTTTTTTTCTGATAGATTTTTGATGGTTATTTAAAAAATAATAATAGAGGAACTGTTTCCTTCAGAAAGTATTAAAGGATTGATTAATCACTACAACAAAATACTTAAATACTTTTTAGATTATATATGACCATTAAAAAGAGTTATAAATAGTTCTAAAGGGTAGTATCATAAGCGAGAGGATAGAATAACAGTTGTAAATTAAAATGAGGCACACTTTCATAGAAATGAAATTAGTGAAGTTGTTAAAAAATAGAGAGTTATGGAAAATTTAGAAACTTCAGTTGCATTGTGAAAGAGTTAGTTTTTTTTTCTCAAAATTCTATATAGCATACAAATACTGCCAATATACTAATAATATAGCATATGATACACCGTAGCCAATATGCATAAATTTTTTCTTATGATTAAGTGTTTCCCAGTGTCATTCAACTAATCGTGTGATTTATAAGTGATACATTGTGTATCATAAGATGCAATATAACATCATTGTATCCAATCTAGAAGGTCAAGTGGTAAAGGGAATCTAGAAGGTCAAGTGGTAAAGGGAGGATCCAAGCTTACAATTGGGGTGGCCTGCAGTCCACCCTAAAAGAAATTATTACTTTTTTCCATAATTTTTTGCTGGCAACGGGACGACACCGCCGCCGCCCGCCAGCACCTCTTCAAGGACCGGAATGCATCGCTTGCGGAACCCTTCAGGCACAACAACAACAACAACCAGCCATTGAACCTTCTCCACACGGACATGAATACGACACACGATGCGGACACGGCACCGAGCTATTCGGGTAACGGGATATGGAATTCGGCTTGGGTGGAGATTAGGCAAACTCAATAATTGATTAGGCAAACTCAATAATTGATTTTCTCTCTCTCTCTCTTTTCTACATGAGATTAGAGTTTGGAGTAAAATTTGGATCTTTTAGATGTAAGTCAATCTATACCTTTTTTTGCCATGGAAGTATACACTCTGAAAATCGATGCCATATCCATGTTGCATCGTGTCGAGCACATATCGGCATGACATAGATTCTCCAAAATGCTATAGGAGTATAGGACACGACTCATGTGTCGTGTCGTTTCTCTACATGTGCATCATAGACTTCAGCACAACTTAGTTATTACTGTTTGCTTAGTACTTAGAACCCATCAAGTGCTAAAGAACACTGGTTATATCATCGAACTACATAACCGTGAAATAGTTGTTCCTAAGCTAACTGGTGGTTTTTAAGCAACGTTTGTGTGAACAGTTCTAACCCAAATGGATGATACTATTTGGCCTGCACTTTTGGTACCATGTGTCGACCACCCATTGGTGGGGGGGTGGGGGGGGGGGGATGGAAAAGAGGCAAAAGGGGTCATTTTAAAAGAAACTGCATGAAGCTCAAAAATGAGAAGTCCAAAGGCAAGGATGATCAGATATATTTTACGGCTATGAGAGATCTTATCATCGCATCAACCGATATAGAGGAACCTTGTGGAATGTGTCACTACAACTATTAGGCCTTGGACATAGGACATATCATGCCACTCCACGGAGAAGAATATTTATGTCATACCGAGGGAGCAGGTTTGGACGTATGATGATGGACGACAAGGAGACAACTGCAGTTATGGGCATCGGTGATGTGCACTTAACAAAGGAACTTGGCGAGAAGTTCGTTCTCAAGGAGGTTCGTCATGTACCGAGTTTTCGCTACAACTTGGGTTCGATAGGAAAGCTGGCAGATAATGGTTGTCAAAATATGTTTGTTGACAAAGATTGGAAGCTTACGAAGAGTTTCCAATAGCTGGCTCGAAGATATATGTCATGGCATGTACTACATGTTCAAGCTGCTGAGGTGTACAGTAGGCCACGACATCAGATGGAGGCTCGAGGGATGTTCGACAAGAGTTTGTGGATTGTTAAAAACTTGCTTTTGGAGGTCTTCGAGATGAATTGAGGGATACAGAGGATTCAGTTCGTCAAGACAAAGCGAAGATTGGAGATGAGCCAAAGATTGAGGGTCAGTCTGTACTACTATATAATAAGAAAACTAGAGCTTCATCATGAAAGTTTTTTGTTCCAAAAATGTTCTTATCTATGTTTACTAATAAAAATTGTTCATTAAATTTAGAAATAAATATGTTAACCTCTCTCTCTCTCTCTCTCTCTCTCTCTCTCTCTCTCTCTCTCTCATGGGTATTACAGGAACTATTCCTATTTTGAAAATAGTTACACGGACTACGACTCTGTTTTTTGTTTTATTTTTGAAATAAGGGTGGTTAATGTTATAACTCTTTATAAAAAATATAAAACATAGGGGTAGCACGTGTAATTAGTTTTCAAATAGGGATAATTATCGTAATATATAAAACATAAGAGTAGTTTACACAATGTACATGGATAGTTACGTAATTAAGTATAGAAAAAAAATTAAAAAGATGTTGGTTGGTCTTTCCAAGTATTATGAAATATGTGCAAATATATATATATATATATATATATATATATATATATATATATATATATATATATATAGAGAGAGAGAGAGAGAGAGAGGCATTTTTCATAATATTGAACATGATGTGATGTATTTTGTTCTATAAAAGGGGGAAGTAGATAAGCGTGAGATGTATTGAGTTTATTCAATTAATACAAAATTACCTCTTTTCATTCATATATATATATATATATATATATATATATATATATATATATATATATATATGTGTGTGTGTGTGTGTGTGTGTGTGTGTGTGTGTCTGTGTGTGTGTGTGTATGGAGAGCTCTGCTAGGGTTTCTCCTGTGGCGGCTACTACGCCTCCCCCCGTCCCCCCGATCCTCTCGCGGGGGGGAGGGGGGGGGGGGTTCGGCGGTTTGGAGGGAAGGGCGGCGGCCACAAAGGGACCCCCCCCCAGGCGGGGGGGTCGGGCGGCGGTAGCGGGACCTCCCCATGCGGGAGGGGGTCGGGCGACAACAGGGGGACCCCCCCGATCGGGGGGGGGGTCGGGCGGCGGCGGCGGGACCCCTCCAGGCGGGGAGGGGTCGGGTGGCGGCGGCGGCGGGACCCCTCCAGTCGGGGAGGGGTCGGGGGGCGAGCGGCTACAGGTGGACCCTCCCGGGCGGGGGGGGGGGGGTCGGGCGGCACGGGAGGTTCCTCCTCCGGCGGAGCGGCTTCAGTGTTCGAGTTCGGGTCAGGGGGAGACAACACTGGTGATGTAGGCTGGCAGACGGTGACGAGACGACGGGCTGGTGGGCGACGAGGGGCCCAGACCCAAGTATCAGGGCGGGCGGGGCTAGAAAATTATGGAAATCAATCTTCGATAGGCACAGTGGATCCCCGTCGTCGTGGGGGAGGTACGGTGCGCACTGTATCGGGATGGAGGCTAAAGGCGACGGCGGCAGAGAAGGCTAAGGGAATTGCTATTGATGACGGCAGGAAAAGCCCGGGTCCTGCGAACCCCCCCACCAGGACGCACACTGAGGAGCAAAGGCCTCGGTCATGGAAGGAGGTTTGTACGCCAGTGGTTACGAAAAGCCCGATGTCGATAGAATTTGTCTCACCGATGTCGGTTGGAGGAGGGCTTCGGACGTATTTTCCCGTCGAGGAAATAGCGGTGGTTTCAGAATTCTGGAAGAACACTATGGTGCTGTATATGTTAGGGAACAAGCCGTTCTATGGCCAAATCTGGGGTTATGCAGAGCGGGTCTGGAGACCCAAAGGTAACATGGAATTTTTCTCCAGGGAGAATGGGTTTTACTATGTCAAATTTGGACTAGCGGAGGATGTGTCCAGGATTCTGCAGGGAGGGCCTTGGTCATTTGATGGGAGACTCATTATATTGAAGGAGTGGACGCCGGAGCTGAGATGTGAGAAGGAGGTGCTGAACGCTATTCCCATCTGGATCCGATTTCCAGAGTTTCCAGTGAAGTATTGGAGCATCCCAATTCTCATGAGACTTGCCAACCTCGTGGGGAAGCCGATCAAAGCAGACGAGGCCACTGCTTTTCGCACCAGATTGATGTATGCCAGGGTCTTCGTGGAGATCAAGGCGGGCTCGGAGCTACCGAGTATGCTTGAGTATCAGGTACCGTCTGGGGAGGTTCTGACACAGTTGGTGGAGTATGACTGGGTCCCACCCATGTGTTCTTACTGCGAGTGCTTTGGGCACACTACCAGTGTGTGCAAATACAAGGGAAAGGAGGCCGCCAGGCGACAGACGGTTCAGACGGAGGCACCTGGGAAGGAGACGGCTCCCAGTCACTTGCCTGGGGAGACGGTGCCAGACAGACATATGGAGGAGGACACAGTGATGGAGGTCGACAGGAGGCTGGAGTCAGGATCACCGCAGAGACAGGAGAGCACGCAGGGTGCACTGGTCCCGTTCAGGCCACAGAGGACTATGGTGACCAGGGGTATGAGCGCGGGTGATAGTGGTCAGATGGTGGAGGCCTCCCCGGCGATCATGGTATACAGCAGCAGGAAAAGACACGCTCCGGCCACACGGGAGGATATCCCTCAGGCGAGGGATATGGATGACCAGACTGAAGCCAATCCTGACTGGCTCTTACTCTTAGCAGGATTCAGGCCCATCTTGCTCCCTCCTCCATGGTAGATGCAGTCATTGATCAGGCGGATGAGACACTTCCCTCGAGTGTCGATCCAGACGAGTTCCAGGGGGACCCCTCATATATTAATTAAATGTCGGTCCTAGCATGGAACATTAGGGGGGTGTTCTATTGGATGATGGAGGGAGATTGGAGGGGTTTTGAGGAGAGAGTCGTGTGACATTGTTATCCTGCTGGAGACGAAGATTAGAGGGGCCGCTATGCTCGCGCGTAGGACTCCGGCAAACTGGGATCACATTCACAACTTAGATCTTTGCGGTATGGCAAGGATCTGGATTAGGTGGAACCGAGGTAGCTGGAAGGGGGTACAGATCCATAAATCAGAACAACTCATTGGCATTACTTTCGAGAACAAAGGAGGGTTCTGATTCATCCTGGGTGCTGTATATGGGCACAATGACCAGAGACTCCGGAAGGCTTTGTGGGAGGACATTGTACATCTGGGTCTTACGGCGGACAGCATGCATCTCCCTCTGCTCATCATGGGGGACTTCAATGCTATGCTACTTCGTCAAGAGAAGGTGGGAGGTCGTCCTGTTCCGGACTAGATCTTATATGACTTCCAGAGGTGTCTGCTTATGTCAGGGATGCGGGGGCTGGAGCGAGCTGGACATATCTGGACCTGGCACAACAAGGCTACACATAATCGGATTGCTTGTCAGTTGGATCGAGCCTTGGACAATAGTGAATGGTTCAGGTGCTTCCCGAACTCGGTGGCGGAAGGTCTTGCGACGGGTACTAGCGACCATTCTCCTATTCGGGTTGGCCTCTGTGAGAGACCCACTTTGCGGGCGAGGCCGTTTCGGTATAACAACAGCTGGTATCTGTCGGCTGGATATGAGGAGGTGGTTACGGGAGAGATGCAGCACTTCCGGGAATGCACGGCTCAGTTTCGCATGGTTCACAAACTCAAGCAGATCAAGCGTGCTCTCAGGGGTTGGGTGAAGACGAGACTGCGGTCTTCCCTGGCGGATAAGGAAGCCGAGCTTCGGGACACTCAGGTGGCTCTCCAAGCTGACATTCTGAACGGAGAACTGGCGGCTAAGGAGAAGATCCTGATTGAGGAGGTCAGCACCATGAGACTGCAGGAGAAGATTAGTGTGGCACAGCGGGATAAATGTACCTGGCTCAAAGATGGAGACCGCTGCACCAAATTCTTCTATGATGTGATCCGTACCCGTCAGCACCGGAACAGCATCCCCAAATTTCTGAATGCCGAGGGACGTCTTGTAGAGGACCCGGCGGAGATTCAGGAGGAGGTCGTCAGATTTTACACTGACTTATATCAGCAGACGGATTACACTAGCACGTTCCCAGCCCTTGTCACGAAGAGGCTGGTGTCCCACCATGGGAATAGCCTGCTTTTGGCACCTGTGAGGATGGAGGAGGTGAAAGACATTGTGATGAAGGCTAATCCCAACAAAGCTCCCGGGCCTGATGGCTTCTCTTCAGGGTTCTTTAAGCGACACTGGCGTGTGCTTAAGGCCCATGTCCTGGCGGCGGTACAAGAGTTCTTTGCGGAGGGCAGGCTTCTGAAGGAGATGAACCACACCTTCTTGATGCTGGTTCCTAAGAAGGAGGGAGCGACCTCGCTTGCAGATTTTCGGTCCATTGCTTGCTGTAATTTTTTATAAGATTATCACTCATCTTATGTGCAGGCGTATGGAGGGATTATGCAGGGATTGATGTCCCAGAATCAAGCAGCGTTCATCAAGGGCCGGTCGATAGCGTAGCACAGCCTGCTAGCTCATGAGATGGTGAAGGAGTTCAGCAAATCTGGGATGATGAAGGCTTGTGTGAAGCTTGACCTCCGGAAAGCTTATGATACGGTCAACCGGGACTTCCTGTGTCACTTGATGCTTGCCATGGGGTTCGACGAGAGGTGGGTTGCGAGGGTGAGGGAGTGCATTTGCTCCCCTACTTTCTCAGTCCTCGTCCAGGACACGCCTCATAGCTACTTCAGGAGCAACAGGGGTTGAAGCAGGGTGACCCCCTCTTACCGTATTTATTTACCTTGGTGATTGAGTACTTTACATGCATGATGGACACGGCGGTGCATAGCAAGAGGATCGTCCCCCTTTTTCGGTTGGTGAGTCCGGTTGTCTCATATTTGATCTATGTTGACGACTTATTGGTGCTACTCCAGCCTTCCATACGGGGCATGAGAGCGCTCTCTGACATTATGGAGGAGTTCGGGCGGCTATTTGGGCTCCAGTTAAACAGGAAGAAAAGCAGAGTCTACTTCAGCTCCCGGTGTACACTGCAGGAGGAGAGAGCCTTCGCCTTGGGAGTGGACAAAGGCGAGCTCCCAGTGAAATACTTGGGGGTCCCGCTAACGGTCAACTATGCCAGAGAGCAGGATTGTCACAGCTTGGTGGATTTTGTTCAGAAGAGAGTGGAAGGCTGGCAAGCTGCGGGTCTATCATTTGGCGGACAGATTGAGTTGGTGCGTTCGATTATTGCTGGCATCACGATGTTCTGGCTCCAGTCTATCCAGATCCCTACGGCTACTATTCGTAAAGTGGAGGCCATCTGTGCTGACTTTATCTGGAGGGGAGGGATGCATGCGATCTCCTGGGACCAGCTATGTCGTCCTCGGAAGGAAGGAGGAGTGGGGTTGAGGCCTCTTCATGCGGTCAGGAAGGCAGCTTGTGTGAAGATGGCCTGGAGATTCATCAAGGGGGGTCGCTTTGGGCGGAATGGATGGCGAACAGATACTTAAGGAGGACTAACTTCTGGGCCTGCAGGATAGACAACAATTTCTCGATCACGTTTAAGGCCATTCTGAGGTGTCGATCGGTGCTTCAGACCGCTATCTGCAGGAACATGAAAGATGGGACGACTACCGACCTCTGGCTTGACCCTTGGTTGGGTTCCAGATCCTTGCTCGAGATATTGGGAGGTCCGCTGGACAGAGAAGCGGACAGGGGGCTCACTTGCAGTCGGATCATCAGAGATGGAGTTTGGAGGCCAGAAGGATATCTGTATACTGCTCAGCTTGCCGAGGAGATTCGTCTTATTACTATTGACGCTAGCCAGCATGAGGATTCCTGGAGCTGGGCCGGCCCAGGTACGGAGGGCGGGTCAGTTCTATTCTGCTTTCGTAGCTGCTACGACTTGGTTCGGACCCACCACGACCGGGCTGAGGAGGTGGACTTCATTTGGGACAAGAAGATTGCCCGAAAAATGCAACTATGTGCATACCAACTTCTACGGGATAGACTGATGACGAGAGACAGACTCCTCAGGTTTGGGATGTAGATCCCAGATGCCAAGTGTGTGCTATGTAATGGGGAGGACGAATCTATGGGACATCTCTTCTTTGTATGCCCGATGACCTGGCACATTTGGACTGAGCAGTGCGCGCAGCTGAGAGGAGGAGTTGGGATGGATAGAGACATCCGGAACATTCTCAGCTGGATCCGAGATCATAGAGGCCGGGATCCGGGGTGGACCAGAAGAGCCAGAGTTCGTCTCGCCGCGTCTGTTTGGCACATCTGGAAGGAGCGGAACATACGTATTTTCGAGGGCTTGACTACCCCCCTATTGGAATTCTACATAACATAGAATTTGATGTTTCAGTAATGGCCCCATAATATTATAATTTGGGACATGAGAAATTGTGATATTTATGTATTGTAATACTTTTTCCGCTATATGCGAGGAATAAATTCACCATTATCCCAATATATATATATATATATATATATATATATATATATATATATATATATATATATATATATATAACGCATCTTCTTCCAGGGGCCCATCCCTCTTCCAGGGCCATCCAGAGCCATCCCTGGGGTAAGCCGGACAAGTCATCGAGCTTGGGCAACCCCCACCCACCCAAAGTCCCCTCCTCTACGCTAATAGCCTAATAGAGTCTCCGCAGTCTACCCCAACTCATCTATGTTAGTTGAATAACTAGCAATCCACCAAGTCCATATTTTGACTTCCTACTGAGAATGCCTCGAGTAGCTCAAGGAGATGAATTCGGAATCCGAGCTCCACGATGTTGTCAGAACAGACTTCGACGTCGCTGCCAACCCCACTCGTCATCAATTTTTTTTAATAATATTTTATTTTGGAGTCAATGACAAAGGGCAACTAAATCTAGCTCTGACTAGGACAACCTAACCTTCTGGGCCGGCCCTGGCTTCTTATGCAGGATATTATATTACGAGAAAGTACGGGAGCACTTATCAAGGACGCCGCATGGGTCACTTCGACAAAACCAGCGACTCCTCCCTCCGCGGTCACAGCACCACCCTAGCCGTGCTCGGCACCATCCATTTTAGGTTCGGCCTCAACCCGGACGCATTTGTCACCATCCTAAGATCTTATAGTCCTATCGAGTCCATCAACAGACAGTGGTCTGCGATCGGAAGGACCGCTTTCACGACCTCTATCGGGATGCAGCTCTGCGTTGGCGAAATTTGTTCCTTATACGGCTGCATTATGGACATCGGAACGTGACCGACGACGTATGTAACAACCTCCTCAGCGGCTTCATGGCGATAGGCACAGGCTGCCCAGTCGTCGACCTGTGGGCTGCCGTAGTCTGCAGATTGTTTGCCACATGGGTCCTCATCCGGTGCAACAATTTGGCGGAGAAGTGGCAGTACGACGACCCGGTAAGGGGCTCATGTATAATACATTCAACAGATACATTTATCAACGCCCCAGGGTGCGCACAATTTATTTACTCTAAATACAAAACCAAGATTTAGTCTACTACAAAGCAACACTCTTCCCTAAGCAAACTTTATGTTGTAGGCTCAAGGAAACAACCTGGAGACCGATTACCGGGCTTACTCCTATTATAGATACGCCCCATGCGTCTCGAAATCTAACTTCCTGCCATTTATAAGGTAGGCGGTATCCATATGTAGCCATGCGTCTGCACATACCCAGCTCGCTCGAGCAATTCATCAGCCTGTCCTGGTCCGCGGCTGCCTGGTTTGTATGGAAGAGGCTTCAATTCCCCGTTATCGATTTTGTGTAACAATGGAGTGAAGATCTCCCAAGCTGCCTGATAATTTGAAAACACATCGATTTGGTTAAGACCGACTTTGAAAGTTAAAATCTGTACCACAAGCAAATATGTACCTTCAGTTCATCTCTACGGACAAAATGTTGCTGGTCTCCTCTTATCCTGTGAGAATGGACATCAAACATGTTAGCTCCTATGTGCATAGTTCTCATACCGAAGAAACAAGAAAACCGATGCTTCTCATATTTCAGTAAAGACAGAAATGTACTCAACCACTTTATCTGTACCTCTAAACAGATCTTAAATCTGTGGATGCACATATATTTTACAATTTAACTAGATTCAATCCTCTCACGCATTAAGAAACAAAGAATACTGAAGAAAATTGGTACTACAGGAAATATGAGTTGAACAAGATACCTAAGATATTAATTTGTAAGCAAATGTGCTTTGAGTAGACTTGCAAGACATTTGCTGACTGATATACTAAAAATAAGACCTATCACGTTCATATCATGGTAGAGTTTTCCATAAAATGTAAGAGGCCAAGTCATTTTAAGGGATATAAGCTCACGTGTCCAAGATTAACCGTTCATAAGCCTCGGGAATTGTAACGCCCTGGTATCGTTGCGCATATGATAGATCTAGCTCACTTTGTATGGTTGACATTTCTAGTCCTGGTTTCTTGACCTGCAAACAAAGAAAAAAATATTTTAAAGAAGACATTAAAGTGAAGAAATTGGCCTCGTGCCATTGTAATTGTTATTTGCTAATAATATCTCATAAAGTTGGTTGGACTGCCACATTGGCGAGAAAACCAGAAGCTGCAGCAGCAGCAACAACAGACCAGTTGATTGGTTTGCCAACGGCAAATGTCAAATAAGAGGGTACAATACCAGAAAGTCCAGATGACTGATTTTATGATGGTTCTGCTAGTTGATATATTTCTTTAGTTTGCTTTAGGGTGTGTTTGGTTGCTAACAAATTGAGGGGTAAAAAGGAACATAAACCCTGATCCTATGTAATCTGTTTCTACATAACCATTTTCATTTTTCATTCCTTTCCTTTCCCTTGTTTTGCACCAAACCAAAGA
This sequence comes from Iris pallida, assembly GCA_029216955.1. Lineage (NCBI taxonomy): Eukaryota > Viridiplantae > Streptophyta > Magnoliopsida > Asparagales > Iridaceae > Iris > Iris pallida. Next base: position 5,159,757 of record JANAVB010037618.1, read on the forward strand.
CAGCTTTAATGTTTATAAAGCATAAAAAAGCTCCATACAAGATCTCACAAAGTTCTAAGACCGGCTATCGACCCGGCGTCAATCCTTTATGTTGCTGCCAAATTTCTAAGCCCAAATAGCTAATGAGGCTATGAGCATGAAAGGATCATGCCATAAAACTTAGGTGGCCAATCGGCAATTTTGGATTCTATCTTGTTTCCAGTTGAGTCCTCAAAGGGGGTGACAATGGAGTTGGTAATTTAATCACACATCGGGTAGGAGGTGAGATCATGAGGTGTAGATAATTGGAATTGGTTCAAGTCTTACATGAGATTACCTTTTTAGGCATATGGGCCCAGTCGAATATCGCACCTCATGGGCCAACTCCGGTTCGGGTAATACCACATTTCCAACAAGTGGTATCAGAGTCCATGGTTACGGGAGCTGGTTTGGACGGCTCTAATTGCTTCGAGACAGATGGTGCTGAACGTTCATGCGTATAATCGAATTATACGGGCTCTTTTCTCAAGGAAGAGTTAGGAGCATCCTCCATAAGGTAGTCTGGGTATCAAAAACTTCGCAGGTGGAAGGCGGATTAGACCTAATATTGGAGGCAACTACACGGATTGGCTTCAATGGTGGGTCCGACACGCCCAAGTGGAGTAAGACGTTGTGGTTGGCATACAATGGTGGTGTAGATGAACGTGTCGGTTTGGTTCTGTGGTCGAACAGATCAAGATGACAATATTTTGGATCTCCTGGGTGCTCGCTGGTGGGAACAAGCAAAAGATAGCAGGGGTGCTAAGGTTGTTCGGCTAGCGAAAACGAGTTAAAGTGGAGATTGTTGGACTGTATCTCGTTTCAAGTTGAGCCCTCAAAGGGGATGACATTGGAGTTGGTAATTTAGTCCCACATCGGATAGGATGCAAGATCATGAGGTGTAGATAATTGAGATCGGTTCAGACCTTACATGGGAATTCCCTTTTAAGGCATATGAGTCCAGTCCAATATCGCACCTCATGGGCCAACTCTGATTCGGGTCACATCGCGTTCCCAACGGGCAAGTAGGTAGACCTACATTTCTGATTGCAGATTAAGCTCATGCAACCAAGGAGCATCCTCCAAGTTCACCTAGACTATAAAGAGTCTAGACGAAGAGGTATGATGATACAATTTGCTATAGGGAATTGTATTCATCTCTATGACACATTGCACCAAAGAGTGAAGGAATGACAATCCCAAAGCTTTAGTGTTTAGCTGCTTTAGTTAATCAAAGAAGGAAAGTTGGATCTTTAAAAATAGTTTGTATGTACCAAACTACTCTCTGAATTCAATTACAATAATCAAGTTTTATACACAAACAAGAAATCCTCCACTATATAAGCTATCACAATAATGTAAAGGAAACTATAGAGAAGATGGCAAGTCAGTAATATGCTTACTGTTAGTTTCATGTACATGGCCTCTGAAGGCTGCAGGCGGATAACAAATTCATTTCTCCCTTGCTTTTTACCTACATAGGATAAAACCAGGATCAATAATTAAAATTTTGTACTAGTGTACAAAAGTATATCAAAAATCTAAGTATATTGGAAAAGAAAGTTACAAATAATTTCTTTGAACTATGGCAGTCATGGTTTCAAACAATTAACATATAACAGAAAGAACATTAGGTGTACTGATTCTCTCTTAAAGTGTAAGATTACGTTTAATTGCCCTTACTAAATAGCAGTGCAAAATAAAATTTGTTACTTGACTTGTTCATATTTTTAAAACGTCAAAAGACATTTATTTAAATGTTTTGTTACTAATTATTTATAGTAATGAACTTCAAGTTCAAATACTAAAATATATTTTCGGTGTACTGATTTCCTCTCTTAGAGTGTAAGATTACGTTTAATGGCCCATACAATATCAGTGCAAAATAAAATTTGTTACTTGACATGCTCATATTTTTAAAACGTCAAAAAAAATTATTTAAATATTTTGTTATTAATTATTTATAGTAATGAACTTCTACTTCCAATATTAAAATATATCTTAGATGTAAATTTCAAATTATATACACTTATACATAGATAACATGAGTAGGCAACATGTAATAAATTATCACATCTACACTATCAATGTGCAAAAAACACGGATATCAGACATAATTTCCTGTATACTTTGAAGTGGAAAGTACCACACATTGACTTGGACAATGCTATCTAGGCTCAATCAGACCAGCATTACACTCAAGTCAATTGCCAGCTCAGTACATAACCATGTTAGTTCTTGATGGATCATAGAGAAATAATTACTAGAAAGATACCAGGAAAATGCACATCAAATTCTTTCAAGAGTTTACTGTAAGAAAAGAAAAGATTTCATGCCCATTGGATAAGGACATGCTATAAACTAAGGATGCAAATACTAACTTCGCCCCATCAACAGGGCAAGAAGTTGCCTAAGATGCAAACGGTCACCAGGTAACTGTAGGCTAGGAGAATATTCCAAAGAGAGACAAATTGGCGGCTAGATTGGACAGCTGCACTTGATTTCAAAGAGCTAACATGTCATGTATTCTAGGTCATCCTACCAACACAAAATCGGCTGAACATTATGAGTATGTTCATCATGACAGTATATAGAATGTAATGGTACAGGGTCTTCATCAACTTCATTAGCTTGAGATATGGCAAGATAAGAACTTATATGTGGATCAACAAGCTAAAACTTAGTCACAACCTTCAGATAGGTACATCATTATCCAAGGTCAACTGTAACATAAACAGGAGATGTACCAATGTTCATGTCAGTAACAAACCCAATATACTCTTGCCAGACGAGCAGACAAATAGAACAGGAATGGGGGACAATTCAAACTTTGGAAATTATAACTGGAAAGGCGAGAAGTGCTGAAATAATGAATATAATGACAAAGGGAAGCATTCTGATCAAAGTGACTTCTTTTGTAGTCTAGAGAAACTTTGGTTTGCACAACAAACCGTCATTTTAGCAATAAAGGAAGAAACTAATCTTTGAAAAAGTAAGGAGGGCGATGCTTAGGTTGGAATAAACTTCAGTTTTGGGAGTAAAAGAGCAAAATATATTATTTTTGAAACTAAGAGCAAAAGAAATTATTACAGTGGGAATAGACCACCTATACACAACATGCCGGATTGAAATCTCCCCATGGCGCAAGTGCAGAACTTTCAGACCAAGAAATTAATATTCTAACTACAAAAACCACCCAAAAACAGGTACAGATAAAAAGTGCTAAATCAAGAAAATAATTTAGAGGGAAAATACATGCACAACAAATTGTTGAAAGGTAAAGTGCCAATCAAGAAAATTAGTTTAGAGGGGAAATACAGGTACTCAGAAGGCAGATATAAATAGAAAAGCCGGTCATCATCAATGCACTCCAAATCATGTTTCACCCACAACAAGACAACCCAAGGGGAGCTTTTGTGGTCTGAGGCTCAAGAAAGTATTCATGAAAGTAAGCCTTACAATTGTGGACTCTAACAATGGTTTAGTGAAAGTTCGAAACAAGACTATTAAGAGAAAAGATGATCAATTGTTGAAATTGAATGATGGAGGTGAAATCTCTGCAGAAGCTTCCAACCAAATGTCACACAACACTAGGGATTCAGACCATCACAACAAGAGAGAAAAGAGGAGTATGATATAGTATATATTTTATATCTAAGTGCATGCAACAAGTATGCCCAAGGCTTAGTCACTTAGGCAAAATGCCACCAAGAGTGTGAATCATACAATGTGTTATTTGAAGGTACAGCATAAAGCTAATGTCTGTAAAACTTCCAACTCAAAGACCAAATCTAAATTCAAGAATTGTAAGTATCAATTTTAGATTACTGAAAAACAGGGAAACCAAGTAAAATTTGATTCATTAGTTTTTTCTTGAATAGTTATTGAAAAAAGAATCAAGAGAAAAATAATAAATTTGATATCGACCCCAAAGTATAGTCTATTAGTTTTCTCAATACAACAATTTACTAAATGACCAGAAAAAACTAATAGCTATTGAAAATAGTCGCATTGCCTTGTCAGTTAGAGATAATACTCGTCATTTTACTAAACCTTGCTTGTAAATTACTAAAGCGCTACCATACAATCTGTTATGAGGAATTTTCTAAGGGACTAAAATTATCACTTCACTCTAAGAAAAATCATTAACTCGGTTTACTCTCTCTAGAACATTGCATTCAAGAAGTCTAATCAATATACTAGAAATGTGGTAGGTAACATTTAAAGATATTCCCTGAACATACACTTAAAGATATCGCCTGGAACATCTTTGAACTGGACACGGATTTCGGCTTTCCTTGAGTTCAATGCTTTTCCAGCCTTGAGTATAAAAGGGACACCTGCAGGGTAAATTAGCGGAAATAATAATTAGACATATATTCAGATGTTTAAGAAGTTTAAGCTGAACATCATGTTTCACTAAAGAAATGGACAATAATCAACACCGTATCAGCTTTTGCTGGTGAGAGCGTAAAATGATTATATAATGGAGCTAATATGAAATAGCATGACTTATTACAAGTTTAATGAAACCAAAACTAAACCTTCCCATCTTTCGTTGTGTATATGTAGAACAACAGTTGCAAAAGTCGGAGTATTAGAGTTGTTTGAAACTGTTGGGTCATCTTTATAGCCCTCATATTGTCCAAGGACAACCTCTTCAAGTGATATCGGCAAAACTGACTGAAGAACCTGATAATAGATATAAATGGTTATAGAAGGTATCTGCGGCATGAAGTAGATGTAAGAGATGCAATCAACAAATAGTTCATTTTTTCTGCTTATTATTTATATACAAGAAAAAGAACAGTTAAGATCATTTCAGCAAATGGAAGAAAAAGTGAACAAAAATATGCATAGTGTTGAAGAAATGAATTTCAGAACCTTCACTTTCTCATCCCGTATGTGCTCAGGCTTAAGAGAAACAGGCTTCTCCATGGCAACCAAACAGAGAACCTGCCACAGTATTAACTAAAATCAAAATTCCATTTCATTTCCAACTAGTAGAGACATTTTTCAGAGGAAAACAATGTGCATGAAAATAAAGCAGTAAATTCCAAAGGGTTAAAACACGAAGCAAAGGTCAAGGTTTCCTTTTTATCTGAATTTCAACAACTGGTACATATGTTTAATGGTAATGCTGATGTTCAAACCTTACTTCTTGGTAACTAAGATGATACGATTCATGTTTTCAAATTTGACTCACTTGGTATATGATTTGTATATAATTGGTGATAACTTGAGTGTGTTTTAAAATTGTTTTGGGTTTTTCCTATATCTTGTTATTAATATCCTCCTTTTTATCACTGTAGACTCTATGGATATTTACTGTAGCATGCTTCTTGGAAAAGGAAGAACTGGGTGAACTTGCTGGTGACAAAAGGGTCATTGACATATTTCTAATTCGGAAGATGATGAAGAGATGATTTAGGACATCAAGAGTCACATTTTTATTTTGCTTAAAAGCTGTCAACTTTTATCCTTGTGTTATTAGTATAATTGGAATGTGCTCTTTTAGTTGATAGCAGCTTTTGGTAACCCCAGCTCTCTCATTTTAGTCGTAGTATAATCTGCTCTGTATATTTTATAAGCTTTTCAGGGTCAATTTTGTAAGTTCTACTCTATATATATGAGACACATAACCCAGCTCTTTAGTGTCAGAAAAATTGAATTAATATACAATCACAGCTTTATAACCGATACTCCAGCCATTGTGGACAAATTTGATTTGTGATAATTCTACGAGGACACCATCTGTAATTTCATTTTCAATAGCTCCGGGATGACCACAAATACCCAACGTTTGGCAGTTCTAGAATATAAAATAAAAAAAAATCAAAACCATTGAGGCGAACAAGTCAAAGATCAGCAGAAGTTAACCCGTATAAACTGGAATTAAAAAATCTCTCAAAGCACATAATAACAGGAACTGTAAATACAAACATAAACGCTCCATAAAAAGCAAAGAAAATACTATTTGTAAAATAAACCCTCCATCATAAAGAGCAAAGAAAGTATTATCTGTAATCTGCATTACCTGCATTAGATGATTTTGGATGATATCACGAATGATTCTGCAAGAAATTGAAGTTTGCCTGTTAATTTTCAACAAAATAAAGGAGAAACAAAGGACACATTTTGTACTTATTATGTTCCTTAAGAAACAAGCACAAACTTAATCATATATGTTAGTTCATGTTCGGTATAGGTATATCTAGAAAGATACACACATAGTTGTGTCCTTGTGTCTGGATTTGGTGGGTTGTTGTATGAAAGGTAACAAGCCACCAAAAATCCAGCCACAAGGACCAGTCTATGCGTGTATTTTTCTAGGTATACATATATTGAACATGAACAAACAAATATGATTTTGTGCTTGTTTATTAAGGAACTAAATAAGTAAAAATGGGTAGATATATTTAAATATTATAATATTTATCAAATGCAGGAATAATGGTTCATATCCTTTGTTACGACTCAAATCCAAATTCATTAAGGCCAAACCTATGTTGCACAAAGATGGATTCGACATGACACATTTCAGACACGATAATGGCCCATATCCTTTGTTACAGACGATCCAAATTCTTTTGAGCCTCACCTATCTTGCACGGACAAGGATTCTACACGACATGGTGAAACGGATTCGGCATGTGTTTTGGGTGTCCTAGTGTATTTTGGAGTGTCCGTGGTGTGTCTGACACGGACACGGCATGCATTTGGAATGTCCGTACTTCTTAGGGCCTAACCACCTGAGACAATCTTCTCTAATATTATCCTCAATTCGTACCCTTCCAACTTCCCACAAGTAGTCCCCATCTTATTCGTTCACTGTATTGTTCCCCCATCTTAGCATTCTCATTTCAGCTAGGTTCATTTCTGGACATACTATTCTTTAATTGCCCAACACTATGATTCATAGAGCACGGTTGGTCTTATAGTTGTCCTGTAGAATTTCCCTTTCAACTTCAATGATATCTTGCGATCACAAAACACTCTAGATGACAGACCCAGCTTCCTTCTATAAATGACTTTACAAAAAGATTTTTAGCTTCGTCGCTGTTTGTGACCCCAATCAAATTCAAGTTTCCTTCTCCCTGGTAGAAAATAGTTTTTTTTTCCTAATTGAAATTCTCAACCACGTTTTGTGAAGGTTCGCTGTATCTGTTAACAGAGGTAAATGCATTTTTCCAACAGAAACATTTTTGAAGCATACCCGTATTCATCAAAATATCCTCCACGCCCCTCAGTTCCAAAATCCTCCCTGAAAACAATCTATAATAAAAAGCTTGTTACAAAAGTGTAAACTTTATGGCATGCTCAAATTATCATAGGTACTGAACGCAGAAAACTGATGTAACGTGAACAAAAATATAGATCAAACAATTTTCATGAATGTTTTAAGCAGTAACAAGAACAATATAACTGTAACTTATGAACTGAAGAAGGCAGATTCAAATTTTCTATAATACAAATTCCGTAATATAAATATATAATGATTAGAAATAACATCAATAGAACCTTATCTTCCAGATATTTGGACTGGGCCAAATGAATCCTAATCTTGCATCAGAGCTGTTAAGGCCTTAAGGGCCACCTCTTCTCACATAAGAAAAAAACTATTTCCATTTTTACAGCCTCGATACAAGTTCGTTATATCTAGCCCTAGCTCTAGCTTCTCCTTAAACTATTAACCTGTCACTCCTTTAACTAATAGTCTATTGGTATCCATTCACATGTCCAAACAATCTCAGAGATTCCGACATTCCAACGGAAGCACTCATTTCTTATCCAAACTTAATGTATTGCCGGTGATTCCCGATCCATCTCAGCCTTGTCATTATAACTACCCTTAGTGACGGATCCACGTTGAAGGGTGTGGGACTCAAGCCCCCACTGGATTTCGTAAGAGTAATTAAATTATAGGTTTATTTCATTATTTTGGCCACAATTATAAAAATGAATATGACCTTCTACTAAATAAGTTACTACTGATGTTTAGATTAGTTGCTAAATTAGTGAAGATACATTTAGCAGACCCCGCACCCACCCACCCACCCACACCCCTCTCTCCCTCCCTCTTCTAGAAATTCATAAATTATTTGTGATTTTTATTATTATTTTGTTTTATTATTCGAGGCCCCTCTGACTATAGTTATTAGTATTTCTTTTATTGCTCAAGCCCCCTCTTTACATAATTCTTGGATCCGCCCTACAGTACCTCATCTTTTGGATATGTGTCGTAATTGCCCAACATTCCAAACCATGATGCATGCCTGGTATAATCACAACTGAGACTTACAACAGATGCCTTACTCATGATATGCACATTTAAATTGGGTCTTTATAGATAACTCCTACAATTATCTATTTCATCTGGAATCATGACAAGAGTGGTAAACACATCACCATTTTCATGATAAAAGCCTATATCTTAAAGATATTACTTGATAAGACTAAATATCAATAATCATGATAGAGAAGAAAGTCTAACGATTGACACATAGCATATAAAAGTATATAAGACTCCTAACCAAGGGTTCAAAAATAATGATACATATCAGCTGTATTGGATCAGTTTTGAGCAGACCATATATGAAATGGCATAAACAATCTGTTGGATAAATAAGATAAACTTCAGTAAAATGTCAAGCCAATTTTGGCATGACAAGCCGATACAAGCCAATACGTTTCGGGCCAATCCAATACAAGCCGAAATAGGACTAAACCAGTACATGGCTGGTAGATGCTGATATATGGGAGATACGGGCCAATACATACCACCTTGGGCCAATACATACCAAAGATGTTTAGTAGGTTGAAATTTGGTAAATTATTTATGATTTTTATTATTATTTTGTTTTATTATTCGAGGCCCCTCTGACTATAGTTATTAGTATTTCTTTTATTGCTCAAGCCCCCTCCTTACATAATTCTTGGATCCGCCCTACAGTACCTCATCTTTTGGATATGTTTCTTAATTGCCCAACATTCCAAACCACGACGCATGCCTGGTATAATCACAACTGAGACTTACAACAGATGCCTTACTCATGATATGCACACTTAAATTGGGTCTATATAGATAACTCCTACAATTATCTATTTCATCTGGAATCATGAAAAGATTGGTAAACACATCATCATTTTCATGATAAAAGCCTATATCTTAAAGATATTACTTGATAAGACTAAATATCAATAATCATGATAGGGAAGAAAGTCTAACGGTTGACACACAGCATCTACAAGTATATAAGACTATTAACCAAGGGTTCAAAAATACTGATACATATCAGCCGTATTGGATCAGTTTTGAGCAGACCATATATGAACGGCATAAACAATCTGTTGGATAAAGAAGATAAACTTCGGCAAAATGTCAAGCCAATTTTGGCATGACAAGCCAATACGTTTCGGGCCAATCCAATACAAGCCGAAATAGGGACTAAAGCGGTACATGGCTAGTAGATGTTGATATATGGGAGATACGGGCCAATACATACCACCTTTGGCCAATACATACCATAGATGTTTAGTAGGTTGAAATTTGGTAAAAACTTGCAAAAACAGGCCAATGCAGATTGAAATAGCTGATACATACCAAATTTGGCAAAATTGGTGAAAAAAACTAAAATTTGGTTAAAACTTGGCAACTATGGAGTTTTGCATGGCTGATATACAAACTAATATGGATAAATATAGACCAAGATTTGGCCATAATTTGGAGAAAACAGGTAAAAGACGCTGGTACATGGATGAAACAAATCGATAGTAGTTACAGACTGAAATATGGCATAAATAGAAGGCTGACCAAAAATATGGTTGGCGAAAAAGCATGGTGAAACATGCCAAAATTGACTGAAACAAGCTGAGATTTTGCGGGCAGGCAGAATATGCCAAAATTGGCTTCCATATCATCTTTTTTTGCTTAAAGCTCGCTTGATGCTTTGAAAAGGCATTTAAAGACTTTATTTGGTAATTTTCTTATTAAATTATGGAATTTTTATGTTATAATTAAATAGGAATCATGCAATTATCCAGCAAAACAATCATATAACTAGATAAATAATTTATCAAATTAAGTAACTATAAATCTATAACATTTTCTTTCTTTTACATTAATAAACTCTCTAGTTACCCAAAAAAAAAAAAACCGAAGTGCCAAAACCTGAATTTCGATACTACAGTTCTAGCAGAAATGCCTAAACTGTCGATACCAATACTCATGTAGGTCAATACCATGTTTTTCAGCCTTTCTTCAACGAACTACTAATGCTTTGCAAAAGGAACACCTTGTGTTATGCTATTTCCATCTAGAGCATCTGTATGTCACCTTTTGGTAAAAGAAACTACACTGGGCAACGCCACTTGAAGTGGGAAATTCACGTAGAAACACAAAAGGATATTTTTGCACAAGTTCTCAGGAAACAGGAAGGTCAAACGGGGATAGCCAAAGACTTTTTTTCTATTTTGCTAGCTGGATAGTATGGATACGTAATATGGGTTGGATATATGCTGGACATTAGTTTTCGAATATTAAATATTCAGTTGGGCAAGAACCAAGTTTTCTGGGTTTAGTACTTACCCGATTAATGTATAATGATAAAAAAAGTTGAAGGCTGTAAGTCTTCAAATAATTGTGGGGGTGGGGTGGGGGTGGGGGGAGGGGGCAAGTAATATATGGGGAACAGGCAGAAGAATAGTTCCTAAGGAGAAAGCACTCTGATATCGAAAAAGATAACTCTTATATAATGTTGTTTTATGTTCTAAAAATCTTTCAATAAATGTCAGTAGTAAAGAATAATAATAAATAATGCCCTAAATGATCTAGAAGAAAAAATCACCCAAAAGAATGGCTCCCCACTATACCCTGAAATTAAACACATCAACTTGGAAAGTTCTAACAAAGAAGAAAAACATGAGATTGTACTTTATGATCATGTCGACGAATTAGCCAGCAAACAATAAATTAGTAATTTAATAAAAATGTAGAAATATCAAATCACTTCTTTGTAAACTTCTTTTACAATTGAACTTGTGTCAACAAAAAAATATCCATCTAATGCAAACTCGTTTCCAGTAAAACAATGCACCTTTCTTGAGCTACTAAATTTGAATTGTATTCAAACATACAATTACAAAAACTAACAACTGATAAGGAGTCTTACCTGTACGTTATCAATGTTATCACGGTTCCAAAGTGGTAAAAAGAGACGATTTGCAAAACGAAGAACCAACTGTCATACAAAAGGACAGGAGCAGATAATGAGAAGAGGGTGCAAAGAAAAAACTATAACTTATATGCAAGTGTTAGTAAATCTACCAGGTTCTGCACCAACTCCTTTCCCAAGTAGTGATCAATGCGGTAAATCTGTTGCTCATCAAACAGTTCCCCGAGCTGGGTGCTCAGTTCTTCTGCAGAACTCAAGTCCTTTCCAAAAGGCTTCTCAACGACAATACGAGTCCAACCAGTAAGATCAGCTGTATAAGATTATGCATAGCAATTGACTATTTAAAAGAGAAAGGGAGAGTCCAATTGCATGAAATAAGTTTATATAAAATTAGTGAGCGGATTATATGGTGGACATATGAGCAATTGTAGCATATAAAGATAGAAGTTTGGTAGACTACCGTCACCTATAAGATATTAATAGCACATTATAACTTTAAAGCTATATTTTTGGGGTATTTTTGTATGATACGAAATATTTGTGGACTATACGGGAAAAGCATCAAATTAAATGTGATGTGAACGGTTAACAATGGTGCATGGACATGCCAGATAAATGTCTTTGCTCGTGGGTAATTTAAATCGGACATGGATTTGGCTGGACTTGTCTGGATTTGACCGCATTTGTCTACACGTAGGGCTAACTTTGCCGGTTTTCTTTAAAAGTCAGAATAGTCTCACGCATGTGGAGCTCACTTTCAGTCGCTCACAGTTAATAACTTGCCACCTTTTGCATAACCACCAATCCTGGATAGTAAACAAAATCAAAGATGAGATATGTTTAAGTTACGAACTCGAGTAGCCTCGTGCCGGGGTTTTACCCGCCATCTCTTCCCATCCCGTTTATCACTCTTTCTTTCTCAAGTTTTTCTCTTCATTTAAAGGTAACAGCAGAAAGTGAGAAGTCGTGGACAAAAGGAAGCAAGCAAGCAGTGGCAGTGGACAATTAAAACAAGACATTTTTCCTGGTTGACAAATCATAGTTTTCTTCTTTTTTTCTGCGTATAGGCATATACATATGGACGTTGGTTATATTACTCCTCAGATGTAACTTAGTTACACCGTCTTAAATTTAATGCAGGATGTACAAATTAAAGTGGAGATCCATACCAGAAGTTGTGATCTATACATTCTAAAATCTTAGTACATTAAAGATCAAGTGGTTTAAACATTTTCAATTGGTGAATCAAACCGACAGAAAACAAGTAGCTTTTGAGACACTTGGAACCATTCAATTTCTTTCTTTTTTTGGTTTATATATATATATATATATATATATATATATATATATATATATTGAAATAAAAAAGATGGAGAGCTCTGCTAGGGTTTCCCCTATGGCGGCTACTACGCCTCCCCCCCGTCCCCCCGATCCTCTCGCGAGGGGGGGGTGGTTCGGCGGCTTGGAGGGAAGGGCGGCGGCCACAAAGGGACCCCCTCCGGCGAGCGGGGGTCGGACGGCGGTAGCGGGACCCCCCCCCAGGCGGGAGGGGGTCGGGCGGCAACAGGGCGACCCTCCCGATCGGGGGGGGGGGGGGGTCGGACGGCGGCTCTGGCGGCGGGACCCCTCCAGGCGGGGAGGGGTCGGGCGGCGGCGGCGACGGGACCCCTCCAGGCAGGGAGGGGTCGGGGGGCGGGCGGCTGCAGGGGGGCCCCCCCGGGCGGGGGGGTCGGGAGGCACGGGAGGCTCCTCCTCCGGCGGAGCGGCTGCAGTGTTCGAGTTCGGGTCCGGGGGGGGACAACACTGGTGATGCAGGCTGGCAGACGGTGACGAGACGACGGACTGGAGGGCGACGTGGGGCCCAGACACAAGTATCGGGACGGACGGGGCCAGGAAATTATGGGAATCGATCTTCGATAGCCACAGTGGATCCCCGTCGTCGTGGGGGAGGTACGGTGCGCACTGTATCGGGATGGAGGCGAAAGGCGACGGCGGCAGAGAAGGCTAAGGAAATTGTTACTGATGCCGGCAGGAAAGGCCCGGGTCCTGCGAATCCCCCGACCAGGACGCACACTGAGGAGCAAAGGCCTCGGTCATGGAAGGAGGTTTGCACGTCCGTGTTTACGAAAAGCCCGATGTCGATGGAATTTGTCTCACCGATGTCGGTTGGAGGAGGACTTCGGGCTTATTTTCCCGTCGAGAAAATAGCGGTGGTTTCAGAATTCTGGAAGAACACTCTAGTGTTGTATGTGTTAGGGAACAAGTCGTTCTACTGCCAAACTCGGGGTTATGCTGAGCGAGTCTGGAGAGCCAAAGGTAGCATGGAATTCTTCTCAAGGGAGAATGGGTTTTACTATGTCAAATTTGGACTAGCGGAGGATGTATCACGGATCCTACAGGAAGGGCCTTGGTTATTTGATGGGAGACTCATTATATTGAAGGAATGGACGCCGGAGTTGAGATGTGAGAAGGAGGTGCTGAACGCTATTCCCATCTGGATCCGATTTTCAGAGTTCCCAGTGAAGTATTGGAGCATCCTGCTTCTCATGAGACTTGCCAGCCTCGTGGGGAAGCCGATCAAAGCAGACGAGGCCACTGCTTTCCGCACCAGACTGATGTATGCCAGGGTCTTCGTGGAGATCAAGGCGGGCTCGAAGCTACCGAGTATGCTTGAGTATCAGGTACCGTCTGGGGAGGTTCTGACACAGTCGGTGGAGTATGACTGGGTCCCACCCATGTGTTCTTACTGCGAGTGCTTTGGGCACACTACCAGTGCGTGCAAATACAAGGGGAAGGAGGCCGCCAGGCCACAGGCGGTTCAGACGGAGGCACCTGGGAAGGAGACGGCTCCCGGTCACTTGCCTGGGGAGACGGAGCCAGACAGACATATGGAGGAGGACACAGTGATGGAGGCCGACAGGAGGCTGGAGTCAGGATCACCACAGAGACAGGAGAGCACGCACGGTGCACTGGTCCCGTTCAGGCTACAGAGGACTATGGTGACCAGGGGTATGAGCGCGGCTGATAGTGGTCAGATGGTGGTGGAGGCCTCCCCGACGATCATGGTATACAGTAGCAGGAAAAGACACGCTCCGGCCACACGGGAGGATATCCCTCAGACGAGGGATATGGATGACCAGACTGAAGACAATCCTGACTGGGCTCTTACTCTTAGCAGGATTCAGGCCCATCTTGCTCCTTCCTCCATGGTAGATGCAGTCATTGATCAGGCGGATGAGACACTTCCCTCGAGTGTCGATCTAGACGAGTTCCAGGGGGACCCCTCATCTATTAATTAAATGTCGGTCCTAGCATGGAACATTAGGGGGGGTGTTCCATTGGACGATGGAGGGAGATTGGAGGGGTTCTGAGGAGAAAGTCGTGTGACATTGCTATCCTGCTGGAGACGAAGATTAGAGGGGCCGCTATGCTCTCGTGTAGGACTCCGGCAAACTGGGATCACATTCACAACTTAGATCTTTGCGGTATGGCAAAGATCTGGGTTAGGTGGAACCGAGGTAGCTGGGAGGGGGTACAGATCCATAAATCAGAACAACTCATTGGCATTATTTTCGAGAACAAATGTGGGTTCCGATTCATCCTGGGTGCTGTATATGGGCACAATGACCGGAGACTCCGGGAGGCTTTGTGGGAGGACATTGTGCATCTGGGTCTTACGGCGGACAGCATGTATCTCTCTCTGCTCATCATGGGGGACTTCAATGCTATGTTGCTTCGTCAAGAGAAGGTGGGAGGCCGTCCTGTTCCGGACTCGATATTATATGACTTCCAGAGGTGTCTGCTTATGTCAGGGATGCGGGGGTTGGAGCGAGCTGGACATATCTGGACCTGGCACAACAAGGCTACACATAATCGGATTGCTTGTCAATTGGATCGGGCCTTGGGCAATAGCGAATGGTTCAGGTGCTTCCCGAACTCGGTGCGGAAGGTCTTGCGGCGGATACTAGCGACCATTCTCCTATCCGGGTTGGCCTCTGTGAGAGACCCACTGTGCGGGCGAGATCGTTTCGGTATAACAACAGCTGGTATCTGTCGGCTGGATATGAGGAGGTGGTTACGGAAGAGATGCAGCACTTCCGGAAAGGCACGGCTCAGTTCCGCATGGTTCACAAACTCAAGCAGATCAAGCAGGCTCTCAGGGGATGGGTGAAGACGAGACCGCTGTCTTTTCTGGCGGATAAGAAAGCCGAGCTTCGGGACACTCAGGTGGCTCTCCAAGCTGACATTCTGAACGGGGAGCTGGCGGCTAAAGAGAAGATCCTGATTGAGGAGGTCAGCACCATGAGACTGCAGGAGGAGATTAGTGCGGCACAGAGGACTAAATGTACCTGGCTCAAAGATGGAGACCGCTGTATCAAATTCTTCTATGATGTGATCCGCACCCGTCAGCACCGGAACAGCATCCCCAGACTTCTTAATGCCGAGGGACGTCTTGTAGGGACCCGGTGGAGATACAGGAGGAGGCCGTCAGATTTTACACTGACTTATATCAGCAGACGGATTACGTTAGCACGTTCCCAGCCCTTGTCACGAAGAGGCTGGTGTCCCACCATAGGAATAGCCTGCTTTTGGCACCTGTGAGGATGGAGGAGGTGGAAGATATTGTGATGAAGGCTAATCCCACTCCCGGGCCTGACGGCTTCTCTTCAGGGTTCTTTAAGCGACACTGGGGTGTGCTTAAGGTCCCTGTACTGGCGGCAGTACAGGAGTTCTTTGCGGAGGGCAGGCTTCTGAAGGAGATGAACCACACCTTCTTGACGCTGGTTCCTAAGAAGGAGGGAGCGACCTCGCTTGCAGATTTTCGGCACATTGCTTGCTGTAATTTTCTTTATAAGATTATCACTCATCTTATGTGTAGGCGTATGGAGGGAATTATGCAGGGATTGGTGTCCCAGAATCAAGCAGCGTTCATCAAGGGCCGGTCGATAGCGGAGCACAGCCTGCTAGCACATGACATGGTGAGGGAGTTCAGTAAACCTGGGGGGATGAAGGCTTGTGTGAAGCTTGACCTCCGAAAAGCTTATGATACGGTCAACCAGGACTTCCTGTGTCACTTGATGCTTGTCATGGGGTTTGACGAGAGGTGAGTTGCGAGGGTGAGGGAGTGCATTTGCTCCCCTACTTTCTCAGTCCTCATCCAGGGCACGCCTCATGACTACTTCAGGAGCAACATGGAGTTGAGGCAGGGTGACCCCCTCTCACCGTATTTATTTACCTTGGTGATGGAGTACTTTATATACATGATGGACACGGCGGTGCATGGCAAGAGGATCGTCCCCCTTTTCCGGTTGGTGAGTCCGGTTGTCTCCCATTTGATCTATGTTGACGACTTATTGGTGCTACTCCAGCCTTCCATGAGGGGCATGAGAGCGCTATCTGACATTATGGAGGAGTTCGGACGGCTTTCTGAGCTCCAGTTAAACAGGAAGAAAAGCAGAGTCTACTTCAGCTCCCGGTGTACACTGCAGGAGGAGAGAGCCTTCGCCTTGGGAGTGGACAAAGGCGAGCTCCCGGTGAAATACTTGGGTGGGTCCCGCTGACGGTCAACTATGCCAGAGAGCAGGATTGTCACAGCTTGGTGGATTTTGCTCAGAGGAGAGTGGAAGGCTGGCAAGCTGCGGGTCTATCATTTGGCGGACGGATTGAGTTGGTGCGTTCGGTTATTGCTGGCATCACGATGTTCTGGCTCCAGTCTATCTAGATCCCTACGGCTACTATTCGTAAAGTGGAGGCCATCTGTGCTGACTTCATCTGGAGGGGAGGGATGCATGTGATCTCCTGGGACCAGCTATGTCGTCCTCGGGAGGAAGGAGGAGTGGGGTTGAGGACTCTTCATGCGGTCAGGAAGGCGGCTTGTGTGAAGATGGCCTGGAGATTCATCAAGGGGGGTCGCTTTGGGCGGAATGGATGGCGAACAGATACTTAAGGAGGACTAATTTCTGGGCCTGCAGGATAGACAACAATTTCTCGGTCACGTTTAAGGCTATTCTGAGGTGTCGACCGGTGCTTCAGACCGCTATCTGCAGGAACATGAAAGATGGGACGACTACCGACCTCTGGCTTGACCCTTGGTTGGGTTCCAGATCCTTGCTCGAGATTTTGGGAGGTCAGCTGGACAGAGAAGCGGGCAGGGGGCTCACATGCAGTCGGATCATCAGAGATGGAGTTTGGAGGCCAGAAGGGTATCCGTATACTGCTCAGCTTGCCGAGGACATTCGCCTTATTACTATTGACGCTAGCCAGCATGAGGATTCCTGGAGCTGGGCCGGCCCAGGTACGGGAGGCGCGTCAGGTTTATTCTGCTTTCGTAGCTGCTACGACTTGGTTCGGACCCACCACGACCGGGCTGAGGAGGTGGACTTCATTTGGGGCAAGGGGATTGTCCAAAAAATGCAACTATATGCATATCGCCTTCTACGGGGTAGACTGATGACGAGAGACAGACTCCTCAGGTTTGGGATGCAGATCCCGGATGCCAAGTATGTGCTATGTAATGGGGAGGACGAATCTATGGGACATCTCTTCTTTGTATGCCCGATGACCTGGCACATTTGGACTGAACAGTGCGCGCAGCTGAAAGGAGGAGTTGGGGTGGATAGAGACATCCGGAGCATCCTCAGCTGGATCCGAGATCACAGAGGCCGGGATCCGGGGTAGCCAGAAGAGCCAGAGTTCGTCTCGCCGCGTCCGTTTGGCACATCTGGAAGGAGCGGAACAGACGTATTTTCGAGGACTTGACTACCCCCCTATTGGAATTCTATATAACATAAATTCGATGTATCAGTAATGGCCCCATAATATTATAATTTGGGGCATGAGAAGTTGTGATATTTATGTATTGTAATACCTTTTCCGCTATATGCGAGGAATAAAATTCACCATTATTCCAAAATATATATATATATATATATATATATATATATATATATATATATATATATATATATATAACTTAGTTACACCACCTTAAATTTAACGCACGGTGTGCAAGTCAATGTGGTGATCCATACCACAAGTAGTGATATACACTCTAAAATACACTAAAGATCAAGTGGTTTAATCATTTCAAGTGAATCAAATTCTTTACACGATACATACGGAAAAGAAGGTAAATATATATAAGCTTATAATGAACAGTTCATATGGCAGGGAAAGGCTAGGATGATAATGATGATGATGAATATTTGTATGTTCTGCCATTATGGATTATACTCCAATTTAAAAAAAAAAAAAAAAAAAGTGGGGCTTTCAGCATATTTTGGCATAATGTTCTAATTCAGGCTGTTCAGCATTCTTACCTAGTCAAGAGCCTACAGTTTTCACTTCCAACTAATGTTTTGACTAGGTGCCTAATTCCAATGTTTTGGCATAATGTTCTAATTCAGGCTGTTCAGCATTCTTACCTATTTCTTTAGTAACTGCAAATCTTATATGCTTTGAAAGAATTCAATCCGTTTTCAATGAAAATGGGGTTGACTACCAGGTGGACTTCTTTATAGAAGAGGATGTTAAAACTGAAACCGAGGTTTGCAAGAACGGTATCATAATTGGTTTTGGATCCTTCTTATGAGTGTCGGTATCGGCAGTTTAGGGAGTTCCAATGGTTTTGGATCAGAGTTTCGAAGTTTTTTGGTTATGGAAGCCAAAATATAATAAGAAACTATTTCAAAAAAATAGAAAAAAATTCTATACATGTAGACGATCTTTTTTTTTTTCTTTAGTTTTGAATGGAATCATATTCAACATTGTTGAATTATGTTGAGAACTAATAAGGGATTTAGTCCCACATTGGAAAATGTAATATGAAGAGGAGCTAGACTCCCTATAAGTAGTTGAGTAGCCCATCAATAAAAAAACACAACAATTATTCTCTACAAATTATTTACTCAAAATAGACATTGTTGTTTATTTTACTTGCTTTTAGACAATGTACCCCCAAAATAGATAATTCTGCAAGGAAAAAATAGTAAGATGTATGAATGTTGTGAATTTACTATACAATAATGACTGCATTGTGTCAATATGAAACTTTATCAATACATTCTAGCATGTTGATCTACGACACAATTAAATCATTGTGTCGACATTGTTTTTACCATAATCTATTTTCCTTTGCTAAATTGACCATAAAAGATGGCAAAAATATCTGTATCAACGGGCATCGGATCGGCGAGTACCAGATCGGACATGCTAAAACCGATACAATATGGCCGATACTATCGGTATCGGCAGAAACTGCAAAACTAAACGGTCAACCTGATAAAACTCAGAATGACTGTCTAGTACCTGGATGAGGAACTATTTGAAAGGAAAAAGGACTCGTAAAACACACGACCTGGTTGCATGTAGGGAAAATACCTTGAAAAACTCCAGCTAAGCCTATCCCAACTAGGAAGAAACCTTTTCCTAGTCCTCTGGGAAGTGACTAGAGAAGGGAAAATTAACTGACAGAACGAGTTGGGAGAAAATTGTAAAGCATATATGAGTCGTGCACTTTTCAAACAAAAATGCGCCCATTTTATCAGCTTCCAGCATACAATGCAACAGATACATATAGCTGAATAACATCTGGTCAAAGGTCACAAACAATACAATAACCACATTTTTATAAAATAGAAGATTCCATTTAAGTGAAGAACCAGGTTCATGGAAAGTTTTTCTAACCCTCGCTAGTGATGAATGAGGGAATTAAAACAGTCTGTTGAGAACGGTCAAGACAGACAAGCAAAACAGTACCCGTTAGCCCAAACCCTACTAAGTAAACAGGGTATTTCGTTCAGCAGAATAAATTACTTCCTTCCTGCCAAGTATAAGGATATAGTTTGCCACATCCAAATCACACATAACATAGGCATCTTTCTAATAATCAGCTACTTAAAAGAAAAGGCTTACACTGGTTCATGCAATAATTTCTAATCATTTTGCAGACAGAAGGATAAACAGATGGAGGCAGAGCAAGATAAAACAATCTACGAGAGGTTCCTGATTGGCTATTCTTTGATAACTCATGCTCAGAGATTTCCTTATTCAATAAGGTAAAACCATCCCCGCTGTCATAGGAACCACTGACATATTTAATCTGCAAAATGAAATTCAATTATTTGTCAGTATATATACTTGCATATGTTCAGATGGGTAAAAGAGATGACTTACCAATTGTAAAAACTTCGACAGTTCGTCAGAATGCTCCACAGAAGCCCCTTTCCCTTGACTAAGATATCTGTAGAATGAATGTCAAGATAATAGTGTCAACAAGCTTGAAAATTATACCACTGCATAAGAACATAAAGTGCAGAAACGTCAAATCCATGACACTGTGATCAGTTATAGCAAACTTGCTCATCAACTATCCTTTCCAGAACAATTATTGGCAGAACAAATTGTCCTGGTAAAGATACATCCAGCATTTGACAGAAATTGTATTACAGACATTCTTAGAGTGTAGCATGTATTGCATCAGTCATTAACAAGTATGAGAAAAGGGAAACCATCATGTGTTTTAAAAGGGAGTAACATATTAGGACGTTGTTAGAGATTGTGGAGCTTTCATCAGATTCCCTACTGCTCATCCCGGTCCTGATTCGATTCGCTGATCCAAACTAAAGTCGGTGGTTGCTGAAAAAATTTAGGTGTACGTACAGTAGTAGGGGTAGTTCGCTAATTATATTAAAGTCGGCGGTCGCCCTACTCTGATATGAATAGGGCTTCATCTTTTGTAATTATGTAAGTCTTTCGGGAATAGTTAAAAATAACTTGTGTGTGACCGTGGACATAGGAGAAATCTCCGAACCACGTTAAATCTTGTGTCTTTGTGATTGTTGTTCTTCTTTGTTGGTACCACGTTCCAAACAGACGCAAGCCTGACCAGTCACCCATGGACCCAAATGTGAAGCTGTGACCAAGAAATGGAGCAAAGCTGAATAATCCAGGGAGATACAGAAGATTTGTGGGCAAGCTGAACTACCTGACTGTTACTTGACCTGATATAGCTTTTATTGTCAGTGTAGTCAGCCTGAAGGCCCGGAACTACCTGACTGTTACTTGACTTGATATAGCATTTTTTGTCGGTGTAGTCGTTCATTTCATGGCTGATCCCAGGTTTCCACATTGGAAGACTGCAGTCCATATATTAAAATACTTGAAGAGTGCACCCGGACTGGATTTGATGCACTCGGACTTTGGGCATTCTCTGGTTGTTGGAGTTACAAAAGCTGATTGGGCAGCATCACCCTCTGATCATCAATCCACCACCGGTCATTGCAAGTTGCAACTTTGTTACAAGTAACCTGATATCTTGGAAGAGAAAGGAGCAATGCGTTCTGTCTCTATCAAACATAGTCTGAATATGGGGGCATGGCTAATACCGCATATGAGTTGTGGTGGATCAGATACTTCCTTAGAAAGCTTGGTTTTGCACCTTCTTCTGCTATGTTCTTTTACTGTGACAACAAGGCAGCAAAAGATATTGCTACCAATCATTTCTTTCATGGGGATGACTAACCGACTAAGCATATTGAGGTCCGCTATCACTTTTGTTGGCGAGAAGCTAGAAGAGGGCATCCATTGATACCTTTCTTGTAAAATCGGCACATGACCGAGCATTTTGAGGTCCACGTATGATTTGTTTACTAAGCAATTATGCAAATCTAGAGTGAGCTTTGTGTGACAAGCTTGGATGTACACGTATGCTCTAGCTTGAGGGGGAGTGTTAAAGTGGGCTTTGGGACTTATGGCTTTTATGTATAGACATTCTATATATACAGTACGTGAATGAGTGGGACAACAAACTCATCCTTTCTCTCATTCCAGAAACAACTAATCCATTTCAGTGTCACAGCAACACAGGTGCAGATCTTCTAATACCATTTTAAGTGGATTATACACACACACAAACACACACATATATATATTTTGGAAATGGTAATTGTGCCGAATGCCCCCACTGGGAATCGATCTCCTGACCACTCAGGCCGCATGCCTCACCACTACCACTAGGCTACTACACACACACACACACACACGATTCCATTGGGATCTCTGGCCTGGACCCTGGTCGACAAGGAGATGGATGGACGACATTGACCTACCGGCGTCGTAAGGATGGAGTCTAGGTGGAGCATGGTCCTCAAGGCCAACAACGCATACCCCCACGAGCTAGTGAGACCCAGACGCAGCTGGACCACAGCCGATTTGGTGCTCAGCGCTTTTGACAGGGCGTTGGAACGCACAATGTGAGTCAGCGAGACGGGTGCATTGTTCGGGGTCAGCAGATTCAGGACCTTGGGACACGCAGCCTAGGTCAGCGGGATGGGCAGCCTGTTCGCAACGGACCATCCATCCCATCGGTGCAGCGGTTGACTGGAACAGCCAATCGGTTGGATGAAGTTTAATATGTATATCCAATATTAATGAGATTAATAAAGTGTGAATACATATTCATTAAATTTATAGGCTGTTTGGATTATTTAGGACTTGGGCCCTCACCTTCGTATCCTCAGCACAGCATTGGGCTAGAATCTAGGCAATGGCAAGTATACATTGTCCATGTTACAGTATTTCATGCTTCATTATTATTTGTGCTTGTTTCCTTGTAGTATTAGTTGTGTATGTAAAATTAGTTGTTTCATAGAAATGTGATAGTAGTCTTCATATTATATCATGTTGACATGGACCCGGACTCATGACACGGATAAATTGCATGCATATTAGATAGAGACGTGGCGATAATTCGGTTACCTGTTAGAGTAGCAGTTTCCGATTTATAGACGTTACTTGTTGTAGCATTTTGAGGCATAGTTGACTAGTGCTGCGACTGTTACTGGATTTTCAATTAGACTTGAAGACTGAATTTGTAAGATTATTGGGCAGGAAGAACGATTATTGGACGATTGGCTACTACTACTCTCGATCATAAGCTCACAATGAGATATGGTAGAGAGATGCTACCAAACGTAGGCTCGCGCTGAGATACAATAGATAGTTATTGTCGACTGTAGGCTCGCCACTGAAAAATAGTAGATAGATAATATGGACCGTAGACTCGCCACTGAGGAACATCAGATAGTTACTATAGACAATAGACTCGCTACTGATAGTGGGTACTATAGAGTGGAGGCTTGCTACTGAATTACTACTTTCTTGACCTTACTAGGTAGCCACACGTTCAAATATTGTTCTCAATTGCATATTGCACGACTTATATATTAGTTGTCATGTATCATCTATTGTAGTTGTATTTGTATTACTTGTTATGATTGGACATGTTATTTATTGTATTCATTCAACATGTATATGATTTATCTTGCTACGTCCCTCTGAGGATCTGATTTTCTTCCAGGTTATAATGAGGGTGTTTTCTTTAAAAGAAATTGTACTTTTTGAAAAAATAATAATAATAATAATAAAGATCCAGGTATTCTTAGTTGATACTTGTATTTTTTTTTCCATTGTTATAGATTCGTTACTTTGTAGTTTGTACACTGCTGATATAGCTTTAGCATTTGCAAGTTTCGTCGTTATTTTTTTGAGCTTGTTCAGACAGATGTATTAGTGGGGGCACTCTAATGTATCTTGTCTATTCTTTGTGTGTGTGTGTGTATATATATATATATATTAGTGATGACAGAGACTTATAGATGGAATACACGATTGTGGATAGCGTATACGTATCAAGTTAGACGAGTCCACTTGATGCGTAGCTGGCCTATTGTCACGTGTCCTGGTCCATGATATTTTAGGCCTGGAGAGTGACAATTAACAGGACCTTGGGATGCGCAGCCTAGGTCAGTTAGATGGGCGGCATGTTCGTGATGTACCATCTCCCCAGGCTACCGAAATGGTGCAACGGCTGATTGGAACAACCAATCGGTTGGATTGAGTTCAATCTCAGACATGGGTTATAAATAAAGGGGAACTGATTATCTCCAAAACCCTATGTTGTTACGGGCGACGCCTAGGCGCGTCCGATTTGAACAGGTCGTCTCGACCTGCATATTTTACTGCAGTGTAAGGCGAGGGCCGCCTAGGCGCGCCTAGGCGGGCGCCCAGGTTCGCCCAGGGGAGACAACTGCGCGCGTCTAGGCGGTGGATCTCAGGATGGGCTATGAACTTTTTACTAATATTTTTTTTTGGGCTTTAGGGTTATTATTGTTGCTAAAACAGGTGCTATTGTAAAAATTGCTGTTGTTTGCTGCCTTCTGCTACTGCTATTGTTGCCTTTTGCTACTGCTACTGTTGTCTTCTCCCTCTTATTGCAATCTGCTACTACTGCTGCAGCCTTCTGCTACTACTGTTGCGGCCTTATGCTACTGTTGCTGCTGACTTTTGCTATTGCTGCTGCCTACAATGTTTACACAAGTTTAGAGACCCAGAAATCTGGACGGACGCCTAGGCGCGCCTAGGCGAGGCAGGCATGGTCTCGCCTCGCCTCGCCTAACGTCCAATACAACATAGCCAAAACCATACCTCAATTTTGGGCTTTAATCTATTCTCCTACAATGGTTGAAGCCGACATCCGCCTCCATTTTGAAGAACTTGTGCTTATAGACGTCGTCTTGTCGGTGGCGGAGTAGAGTCACTTTTGTAATGTATGTTGTTGTCTTGATACCATCTTATCCGAGAATCCCGTCATTCATTCGACGTGTGTGGAGGCCGATGGCTCTGTAGAAAATGGGTACTTCTTTATTACGTTTGTCCTCGTTGTCGATATGGAGGAAGTCCTTGGTGGAGATCTTTGGATGTTCGGTGTTCGATATTCGAATGATTATACTCAACGATAGGACCCTCTTATCTCGTTTGAGGGAGACCTCCTCGCTTCTATCATACTCCAATTTTGCAAAACCAAAAGATCGTCATTGGACGTGATGCAGTACAAGTCTAAATTGCACTTGTACAAGGCATAGATGTGCACAGTTGATATTTAATTTCAAAACATAGTTACTGCATAAGAAAGTAAGCATATAATTGAACCGCAGCAGAATATGTGAAAATGATTTCTTTATTGATAATTTCATCGGAGTACAAATGCTTTCAATGGTCAACTGAATTATGTCAACTTGGCTTACAACTCACGCTTACAACTTATGATTATAAAGGATTTACATCGTTACATATATTATGTCATTTATAGCAAAGATAACACTTATCAGAATAAAGCTTCAATTTGCCCACTGGTTTCTCCAACACCTCATAAATGTCCAGGCGACTTCCACACATGTGGAGGAGGGGGTCAGTACATTAGAGAATGTACAGGTGAGCAAGGCCAGCCAACCCAACTTAGCTAAACCAACACAGTAATCATGTAAGCCTACAATTTTATTATTTGTGATATTTCTATTATGGACTAGGTTCATTAACAATTCATAATCAACAATATGCAATATAACATAACATTTATCAATTGTTCATTGGTATATTATCCGCACTGCAAAATTGGGATTGGAAATAACAATATAAATGTTACAAATCCGTCCGTGCATCAATATGTTTGGTCTGCAAAATAATTGTCATTACAAATAATAATGAGGTCATCGATGTCTCTACACCCGAAGGACTATCCATAATATTGCGGCACGCCCTTTCAGAGGAGGTACTTAGCCTCAATGAAGGTCCAGCAATACCTTGTGCCTGACTGCACGCTTCTACATAATTTTCTCCTAGGTCGACACGATTTCAATGCCCCAAAACTCGCTTGAAGAAAGCCTAAGCCTTGTGCACAAGTTGTCTATGACCGCAAATGAGTACCCTATGGCTAGAAACATAGTATGCATGGTAAGGGAAATTGAAAGTAAACACAATGCAATCACTACTTGTACAATAATTTATTCTCGTGATATCTCAGTTTCTATTCGATTTGCAACACATTGGTCCCAAATCATCCCAACTATTCCGTGGTACCAAACCACATCCATCATGCTTTTCCATAAAAGCCCAAGTACAACAATACGAAACACCCATTCGAGGGTCAGATATCTCATCTTTGTGCATAAATGCACAACAGGTTATCGATCTAACCATAGTATTTCAAGTAACTTCTTTTACCTTCTCTTATTAAAACATTATCAATACCGTACAAAGGAAACAAATGAATTTTTTTATTAAGTGTGAAGATAAAGAAAGAAGGACCAACATGACTCACCATAAGGAAATTGTCTTCTTGTTCCGGTTATGCAGATAACGAATAATTCCTTAAAGAGACAATTTGATGTGATATACGATCTTCTTAATTAGTATAACCATACATGTGAGTCATGCTTGATAAACCATCCAATCCGACCAAATTAAGCAAGCTAGTATTACCGTTCAAATCTTGCGATTTCTCGCACAATTCAAATCTAACCAGCATATTAGAGCCAAGCAACCAACACAATGCCTCCGCGTGGAGCGGAGTATTATAGTTGCCATCTCGACATGGGTCGGCTGCCCAAACTTCCGTTGGAACTGTATAATGAGTCATCGTTGCGGAAGATTGCCAGTATAATAGGGGTCCCTATACATATGGATGATGCAACGACAAAGCGGAAGAGGCTAGCGTATGCTTTGGTTCTTGTTGAGGTGACTATTGCTCAGTCGCTTCCATCAGCGGTAATTGTTTGACTTCCAAGTGGACAACGATTGGATCTGTCAGTCTTTTATAAATGTCGGCTACCGGTATGTGTTGTTGTTGGTATATTGGTCATGAGGAGACTTATTGCTCAGATTCTACCGATGATTCAATTAGGGAGAAATTGATAAAAATCCTCCAAGAAGGATCAGTAGTTCCTACTGGTACGCCTAAGGAGGAGGATTCTCCTAAGCCATTCGGCGAAGCAGAATGTTGTGATGCAAGCCGAGTTCACTCAAATCACTTGCCTAATAACACGTCACCTTGGTTGTTCCCTTGGGCCAGCTCTGAGAAAGTGCAGAGAGCTTGGGACGAGATGTTACCATAGCAGAGGAGACCACTCCCGTCCCTCCCCTCTTATTGTTTATAACAAGCTTATCAAAATATCAGAACAAAAATTTATACTTCCGACTCTAAAGCAGAAGCACTAGCGTTGTTTGTTAATGCTATCTTTGTAGACGGTCAACAAACTGTAGATAAATCCTCCATAGTTGAAGAATGTCAAAGATCTCGACAGAATGAGACTTTGTAACATGTGCCATTTTGAAGAATTTGTCATGGCTTATTGCAAAAGAATAGTCCACATACCAGTTGTATCTACACAGCACGGGTATCATACCTTTTTTCAAAAGATTCCAAGTTGTTGGAATGATTGTTGAATGAAGAACAATGAGAAATAATTTAATGAAAATTATTATCCTCGTCCCATATACCCTTGCATGATACAGTTATAACCGATATTCCTACGATAGGATCTCAACCTATGCTAGAAGCACCCAGAAGATAATTACAGATATCTGGAAATAGAATGATTATTCTTCAGAAGTAAATAATAGAGTTATTGCTAATAAAGAAAAATGCAATAAGTCTCTAGAAAGTAAAGAGCAAAGAAGCGAACATAAAGAGATAATACAACAACAGATAAAACCAATTTTAACTTAATGTCCTTGCAATCTCAAAGCTATGTTGATAAACTCTGAAGGAGATACGTTTACAATAAAGGTAATTTTTGATACAGGAAAATCTTTCTCTTGTATTAAAAGTAAATACGTCGCCAGGATGATTTTGACAAAAAAAAAATCAAAATCAATACATTATTTGATCTCTCTTCTATGACCGGATTAGCTTTAGGTGTTCACCTTATCTGTTCACTCAGACCTAAAAGTTTTTAGTTGAACAACCCCAATTATGGATACATGATGAATCTTATAGTGAGATGACTATAGGACAATATATTATACAAAAATATCTTCCTATAACATATAATTATAATCAGATAATCCTTGCCACTTCAACAGCATTAGTAACTAGAATGTACAATAGGAAAAGGTTTTCTAGGAAAACTCGATATATTAGACCGAGGAAACCTAAGTCTAAGTGCAAATGTTTTATGTGCGAAAAACTAGGACATTTTGCAAACGAGTGCAAAGAAAAAGTCAAAACTTTAGAGAATATCAATAGGGCTATCCTCAATGAAGACTATGAAATATGCTTAGAAGAAAGCATAAACAAGAGAGATGAAATAATATTCTAATTACACTGGTTGTAGCACGTGTCAACTAGTGCATGCAGTGTAAAGTCTTCATAATTTTTGTAAGATATATCAATTTCTATGTAGACATAATCAGTAGTATATTTTTTAAGTTAAAAAGAAT
Organism: Iris pallida; assembly: GCA_029216955.1. Taxonomy (NCBI): domain Eukaryota; kingdom Viridiplantae; phylum Streptophyta; class Magnoliopsida; order Asparagales; family Iridaceae; genus Iris; species Iris pallida. The sequence goes on from JANAVB010037618.1 coordinate 5,188,226, forward strand.
ACTAGTCATTAAACAAGATTCTAGAGGAACCACTAGTTTGGCCCTTATAAGGTGATCCAAACCTAGGAATGTAGACTTACCATTTCAAATATAACGTTGCAATCCATCTCTCAACCCATTAAATGAACACTCAACCGAACTCGAGTGGCTCTTGTGGTTACCGATGAGAGGTATAAGATCCTGGCTGGGTGGCGGAAGATCAGTGGATCGAGCCACGAAGGCATATTATTCCTTCCATTTAAAATAACGGTTGGAGTTGGGGGAAGTGGGCCCAAAAGGCACGCAATGCAGTGTGAATAAAGTCCTGTGCGTATCCCCGGACATCTCAAAAAAAAAACCTCACTACAACTCTAGAGTTTTTTTTTCAATGGTAGACCTTTAACATGGTATCTTATAGTACATTATTAGATGTGAGACTAAAGCACACTACATTAAAGAAATATATCATCGAAGCAATTTATATAAGAGGTACTATGGAAGTATTGGCATGAGAGATCTCTCTTCTACAACAGATCAAGTGTCATCATTGTAGTTGATCGGGAAAAACTTTACATATATACTTCACTGCATTAAAACATAATAAACAAATTGATAATATGATTATTCATTGTAGAATCCTACTAATATGGAAAAAGTGTGCAGATAATGTAGTGTATAAAAATCTCACCCACGGATTCTGTCTCTTAGTTCATCATCAGAGATCTTTGTTCGGGCATACCCAAATATGTGCACTTCATTAGCTTGTAAGAATCCCTACACATTTGTCAAGAATGAAACACCTAAAGTGGAAGATAGCTTTACAATATAGTGAAAGCGAAGACAAGAAAAGTTGCAACATCATACGAGTCACGACTATAGTTATGCACACTTATTAGTATCGACTAATTACTCAGCCTACAGAGAAACACCATTTGACTTCAAATTTATAGTTCCACTTACGACCCTTTCAACTTTGTGTTGTTATATAGGCCAACCCAATTACCAGCATTTTACTTTATCCAATAACTACAATAATCAAGAAACCTGCATATATGTTAATCTCAACCAATTACTCAAATAGAGGAAAACTTACACTTTTGACTTCAATTTGAGTTCCCAATTTCTCCTTTTAAAACTTTTGATGTTACCAGGTCCATTACAAATAACAACATTTTACTTTTGGAAGTCTTTTTTACCATGGTGATCACTAAAACCCATGTTTTCACCAAGAAAATTCGAAAGAACAAGGACAAAGAAAGACATGTTGAGTCCGCTAGTACCACGACCAAGTGGAGAATGCAACAATTGAGGGAAGTTCTTTTGGTGGGGCAAATTTCTGTATGGAATAGGTAGGTGTTAAATAAAGAAATTGATCAAAGTGAATCAATAGTCTTACAAGATTCATGAATTGCTGAACTGTGTATATTGTAGAGATTGAACCCAAACCTACTGGTAACTTGTGAAAGATCAAAGGTTCATAAGTACAACTATCAAATCATCATAAGAACATATCATTCATGACTCATAGAACTTGAAACAGAAAATAAAATTATATTCAGTGTAAGTAATGCCTGGACTAGAGTCAAGTCTTCCACTTTCACCTTAGGGTTACTTCCAAATTGAAATAGGGACTGTTTCAGAAAATCAGATACAAAATGTTTCACTATGCCAAATTCTCGATACTAACACTTACAAATATAATCACCATGTTAGAGACATCCAAACGGTGGTATCGAGCATAGTTGTGAAAGACGAAAGTGGCCACTAGGCAGCTTGGGTGTGTGTTGGGTGAGAGGGACAGCTAGAGCCTAAGCGGGCTTTAAGCGATTTGGCAGCATTTAACTTTTTCCAATATTGGAAATAAATAAGGAAACAGAAAATATATAATATTCGAAAAATTAAAGGAATTAACACAGTGATAAACCTAAGAGATTCTAGACTAACTTTAACTATATATCAAGCAATTAAAGTCTCAGATTAAGCAATTTAAAAAAATACTACGAAAGTAAAAAAAAAAAGAAAGAAAAAACTGTCCAACTAAACAAATGAACATATTACTATTTATCAAACATGGCGCCTAGGCAGACTTAAGCACGGACCATAGGAGCTAGGGGAGATCATGGACTAACTTGGGGCAACAGATGAGGATTGGTACCCAATAAGATGCAGGACACCTAATGTTGATAATACAGGCCTTACTCAAGACAAGTTTGTGTCTAAAGGGGACTGAGTGGGTTCTAGGCGGACGCCTTATACAAAATACCTAAAAGTCCCCTTCATCAAGCAGACTAGTACCGATAAGGATTTCCCCGAAAACAATGTTTATGCACCTTTAAACTGTAAAAACAAGAGTACGTATGACCTATAACAGCTTAGATGCAATTGAGGTGTATGCTTCGCGCATGCGGTGTTTTCGCCAGACATTCTTTGCACCGCATGCTGTCTGAATGGGTGGGTTGTCCCTTGTTGCTACGTTCCATTAGGCGCTATGGATTATAGGAAACAAATCTGAGGCAGCATCCATAATAAAAGAATCAGAGTAGGAAAGGAATAGCGCTTAGTCCCTTTAGGAAAGGAATGGCACTAGAAATTGTCTTTTGTCCAAGCTGGTAGAGTTATTCCGTGGAAGTAGGCTCAAGATAGGGAATACCCTAATCCTGGAAATCAGGTTCTGGCCTCCCATCCTGGTCAACGTTCTAGCATTGTTTGTCCGTCAACAGCTGAATGTATGTTTCGACAGCAGAATGCTTCAACCTGGCATTGATCTACATCACTTTAGAATAAAGGTTGTCACAGTACTTACCTTATCCTTGGTGAGTCGAATTGGGGTTCCATCCTCCCTTGCCTTGCGACTTAGGTATTTTGTTTCTTGTTTTTGTCGTGCGGCATCCCGGTTTCTGTTTCTCAGCTTTCCAAAAACTCATGCTCGAGTATATGGTCAGTTCGTGACCCCTGGATGCCCATTCCTACCCAGAACAAAAAATAGAATTGATTCATGTCACCAATGCTTCAACCAGCCCCCAACCGGTTCATACTTCATACCACCGAGATAGACCAGGAATTTGAGCTTCTCTGAATAATGATGTTTGTCTTTAACTATTGTTGTCTCAATACTAAGAAGGTACATGGGCAGCTGATGTCAAGTTAGTTATTTATAAGGGTTTGAATTTACAAACTTGCCCGACATGTTTTAATACCAAACTCATATGTAACTATAACCTTACTCCCAAAATCTACCCTCTCGAGCCTACCCAAAAGTTATCCCATTGGGGTTCAACATTTACTTTGCTTTTACATATATGGTATATCAGATTTCCATCTTAAAAACAGCCTCATACAAGTAGTAATCATATCATCAGCATACTCTATGACGAGAAATTACAGTTGAAAAGGTTCAGGAACTAAGGCAAACCACAAGGAAAAATAGAAGTCGTAGAACGATCACTAGTGGTTATGTTCTCAAAGTAAGTGTCACAAATTAGGGGCTATTGCTGAATTTATGCATCAAAATCTGCATGTCCTCTTTGCAAAAAGCAAAAAAGAAGAACCATAATTAGCTAACTGGCAGCAAGCAAAGCATTAGATTCAAGTTACATATAATTTTGTATAACATAAGCTAGCAACTCTGGGAAAGTTATTGAATGTCTGACAAACCTGCCGGAAAAGGTTGAAGAGCGCTGGAAAAGTCTTCTTCTTGGCTAGATCTCCAGAAGCACCAAGCACAACAATGGAGAGGCATCCACTCTCTAGACTATCATCCACATATTTTTCCTCAGTAAACGATTCACTTCTAAGATTATTTCCTCCAGAAGAGTCAGCTCCCATTGATAGTGATGGCCCATTGGATCCACTTGTCAGCATGGTTACTCGTACAACAAAGTGATTTATCTCAGTTTGTATATAATTGCTTCTTTATATCTGCAAACGTGTTAGCTGAGTAAGAAATGTTTCTCTTGCAATAGAGAACTTAGCATTTTTTGCCATAACCAATGTCTAAAAAGTTCAAAAATAAAAAATATATAAATTGTTAATAAGCTCTATATAATCTACTCGAATTCTAAAAGAGTCCTTATGTGTCTTTATTATCAATGAGAAAGATACTATTAGGCTGTGTTTGATTGGGCTTTTTTTCCATGGAAAATATTTTCATCACAAATTTTCCACCAATTGTAGTGTTTGATAGCTTATATTTTTCATGAAATTATTTTCCAAAAAACTATCATTTTCCATATTTTCATCTAAAATGTTGGAAAATGAAACTTGTCCAACCCATAGGAAAATATCATTTTCCGTGAAAAATAACTATTTTTCGTGAAAAATAACTATTTTTCGTGAAAAAATAATGGCAATCAAACACCCAAATTAAGTTTTCCAAGAAACTTTTTTCCTAGAAAAATAATTTCATGGAAATAATTTCTTTTCCACATATTTTCCACCTTGGTGTGTGAAAGAGAATCAAAATAAGTACTTGTTCGTTATCATATATAGTTTAGCTTTGTGTTGTGCATGTGCCACTGCTCTTAAAAAATGTATGCATTTCCAAAACTTCCCAATTCAATCGCACCTCTGATACACAAAATCAAACCGAGTTCAAACCAAACTACAAGAATCTAATTCTGAAGCAGGCATGTCCACTTCCACTTCTCTTCCACCATTTTATTTATAAATGAAAAGAATGAGGATAGTGACAGCAAATCTGGAAGGGAAAAAAAAATCGGATTATCTGACTAATACAATTACAATTTATAAACGGAATACTTTGTTTTAATAAAAAATAAAAAAAACTTCAAATCTAGGAAATATTTTCTGGAACACACTACATATTCTTTTTTCATCAAATTAAAAAAATCTTCAAGTTCCACAACTAATTTTAACTATAACCTTTCCTTCTTACTTCCTCTTCCAATCAATAAAACAAAATAAAACTATACTGCATCTTAATTGAAGAAGAGGGAAATCTACAAGTAACAAAAAAAAATAAGTTCTAAAGAAACACAGGAGGAGAAGAATCGGAGAAGAAGAAAAACCTTGGAGTTTCCGATCGGAGAATGGAATCGCCAAAAATCCGGGATCCCTTCCTTTCCCTTTAAACGAGTCGAATCCCCAAAACTCCCACCTACCAACCTTCTCTTTCGGACAAAATTAGAAAAGACGAAAAACAATATTTCGATTTTAAAAATCATTATTGCTAATTTGGAGGATTTTGGTGACGGCTGCTTTTAATAGATGGGAGGGCATCTAACGGTCAAGAATATATTTTTTTATTTATTTTCCGTTTTGTATAGGCAGTAAATAAAAGTCGGACGTCAACAGGAAGCCTATTTTCAAAGACAGGCGCGTGTTCTCTCTCTCGACCGCTAGGAGAAATTAGAGGCGTCCACTAGATTTTCTTTTGTGTGTCATTAGTGACGTCAAAATATTTACTCGGTTCATATTTTGACCTTCATTTTACATATTTTGTAAAATATATAGTATTTGGGTTCATAAGTGCAAAATCAAAAAGACTATTAATTCTTTCGAAGTGTTCATCCAAACTATTGATTTTTATATGACAACTTACGTGAAATCTGATACGATATGACAAATTTTAATCCAAAATATTTATAACTTTTTAAATATTAATTTTAATTTTAATATTAATATTAATATTATATTAATGTTAACTTTAATTTTAGTTTTTTTTTTTTTATTTATCATGTCAGATGTCACGTCAGATACAAGTAAAAATGGATGGTTCGGAGGGATACTTTGGAGGGACTAATAGCATTTTTCAATAAAAAAATGTTTAATGATTTTAATTTACTGATATACATATATCACGAGGTAAAGACACATTTAACACACACAGGGGTGACCTACCTAGACCAAGGGGAGAGTGACCAGTCTTTTATTTTCTAGGCTTATTTTTAATTAAATATCCTCAACTATTAAAGATGTTTCAATTTGATACCATATAGTTTAATATTATACTACTAAATATCCTCCATTATTGAGGAGTTTTAAGTCGATAATCTCCGTCAATCAACAGTTACTTTTTGGTTCCAACAAAAACAAATTTACCAAATTATCCATGAACACTTATAAATAACCCTTTTAAATATAATTCACTTCTCCAATTCTTTTTCAGGTAATGTGATAATCAGTCGAACACTAGGGGAGAGAGACTTCTACAAGTTATGTTAAATCATTTCTCCTCCTTTCTAAACAAATAAGGTACCATTGTCACATAAATATTATGTTCACATAGAGGTAAGGTACCATGACATCCATCATCATTGTCACATAAATATTATGTTCACATAGATGTAAAGGAAAATATTATTTTGACCGTCCGCGGGCTGGCTCACACTAGTCCGTGTCCGCATGACGGCCAGTTATTGGTCCCCTGCTAACGTGGGCGCACTCTGGACTGGGGGGTCAATGCCGACGCGTCGTATGACAGCAGGCCAGCACGGACCAGTTTCACGGACGGTCAAAATAGCAGCTCGGTAGAGATAAATGTATATGTTTCGCTCACTGGAATAGCTCAGACCTGCCATGAACCATGGGATTTTACATTGTTCTCCCCTCTAAACTGCCGCTAGTAGGTCGGCACGCTAAAGTCACTAATAAGACATGTAGTAATGAAAAGCAACATTTCCATCAGGTTCCCACAATGCATTCTGCTTGTTCTTAAGACACTCCACATTTTACTCCAAGACAGTCTAATAGAACTGCCAACAAACATTAAGGAGGACTGTCAACTTCGTTCACAGTCTATCTTAATATTCAAAAATTTTAGGACTGTCAACTTTGTTGGCAGGCAGTCCTAAGATTGGGCTGTCTTGGAATAAAACGTGGAGTGCTTTTAGAAATTACCAAGATAAATCCAGTTCTCCTATTATAATCAATGATGATGATAAAGTATCTTTACCTCCATTAGAAATTGGACTTGTGGGACTAGAAATGTCTGAATGAACATGTTTGTTGGCTTGTTGACTTGGGCAAGCAAACCTCTTCGCAGATCATGTAGTCTGCATGCTCCTCCCTTGATGTTGATTTTATATTCCTTTTCTTGCAATTGGCCTTACACTCAACAAGTTTGTCTTCAAATATGGCACAAAGAATACATTATAGATGGTCTTAATATAATCTCACTTAGTATGAATCTTTCTCTCTTTTTGCCCAAAACATAAATGGTAGAATTGTCCTCAAACTTTCACAAAATTCCTGAAAAATTCATCTAAGCTAGAAAACATAGATTTATCTCCCGCACATATTGTTATTGCAGCCAGTCTCTATGTACCACAAATTATTGAGAGTTTCCTCTTTCACATGGCAAACCATCAATAAAGATACTTCTTTCTTGTCATGTCTCGCTTTCAAAATACTGGGGTATACGGAAACGAAGTAAACCATCAACACCGTATGAGGTACTCTTGCACGTCATACGGTGATCACGGCCGACAATCCTAGCATCTCAATCCAACATCAACAAGTGCAAGAGTATATTATGTTGGTGTTATTGCTTTATCAAAAGGCAAAGTTCCATTCTATAGTCCCACATCGGAAAAGTGAGTAGACTTGTTTGTGTTTATATTATTTTTCTCTCTTGTGCTTCATTTAAGTCTTGTGAGGGAGCCTCCCTCATGGACCACGCGCACGCCGCCGCCACCGTCCGGCTCGATTCGGTTCGGCACGCGTAACGGGTGCGGGTACGTGCCCATATCTACGGGCGCCGAATGCCGATTCGATTTTCTCTCCAGATTCGGGCTGAGACCCTAAAAATTCTTTTGCTCCTATTTTTGATCGTTGCTATTCTTTAATAGACATCTGTAACGTTTGGATTCCAAATTCTGTCCAGGTTCAATGAACCATGTGCTGTAAATGTTTTGTAACGTCCGCTAATTAATCTGCCTTTATTCTCCTATCCGTTGCACAGCCTATATAATGAGGTCCTTCTCATTCCTTCTGGGTGCAGAAAATCATTCCCGAAACTCTCTTAAAATTCTCCTCTCCTTCAAATTCTGTTCTTCATTTCTTGCTCTGGGCAGAGCTAAGTCAGTGGTCACTCTCTCTACGTCGTGTGCGGTAAGGAAATTCCGGTGGAGCAGAAATTTTACCATTAGGAGCGTTCGAAAATAGTCTACACATAAACCCGGAATAACTCTTAGAGCAGTGCTATGTGCGCGATTTTCCTGGAGCCCGGTAACAATTACATATTTTTATTTTGTTTGCAGATTTTTAACCAAAGAATATTGAAGAAATTCTAACATATTATACATGAAGTAAAGAGACATCCTAAAATACATACCGTATACGATCATGAAGCTAGTAGGCCAAAATGCTACAATAGCAGAGTACAAATAGTAATAATCATAATGCCAACCATCATCTAATATATACAATCAATCTGACCGAAGTCAGAGAGAAAAGTCTCAAAGAATAGGGCTAACATATGACATGGCTAATGCCACAAAAGAATAAGATCAACAAGTTGTAAGAAAAGAAACCCACTCGCTATGGCCGCTGATCTATGGGTACGGACCATCAAGCTGAAGGTACGATAGATCCTCCGGCTCATCGGATAAATCTGGTCAAATAAAACCAGTGAGGTCAGAACCCCAAACAACAAGTACCATAAAGGAGGTCCAAGGTGAATGACAAAACTCACAAAATAAATCAACTAAGACAACAACAATAATAGAAACATAAGTAAATAAAAATGGACCGAGACTTTTGCGATACCAATGCACGCATCTCGAGAGTAGATCAAAAAGTACTGAAATGAATAGTTGAACATGAAATAACTATAGAGTATGATAAATACAACAAGCGGCGAGAGAGCATAAGAATTACTTAGAGCTGGACTACAACTCATAAACCAAATAAGGACCGGAGTTGGAGATCGTTACTAGAGCAAAACTTAACCTCTAACCACATACCGACAAAATAGAACTAAAATACGAGCATAAAGGATAATGTGCAACCAATAAATTCACGACCAAACATTCACTACGGCTTGATACAAGTTAACTAGCTACGGTTATCACAAGACTTAATTACTAAGATGCAAGTAGAGGAACTTCGCTACCACTTGCACTGCAGGTACCCGAATCGCTAAGGGTTCGAGTACGTGCTTGTAACATAACAAGTGAAACATAACATATGAAACAAAAATCGGAAAGCGCAGCACACGAACTTGGTAGGCCATGGAGCCCACGCCAATTGGGGTTGTCCATACCTCATTGAGCCCTTAGCGATCGGAGTTGATGGTAATGCGAATATCCTCCCCTCCCAATGTGCTACATGAATTTAACTAGTCAGTTAACTCACAAGAGTTATTCCCGATTCTCAAGTCGTTGACACTAAAGAATCGTCCTAGAATGACAAACCATAGGTACAAGCTATTCACGAGCTATCATTAGCAAACTTATCGTAACTCACAACAAGTGATACACTATACAATATACACACTTGATTGTCCAATGCTAAGATGCAATGGGTTATGCACACAACAAATATTTCTATGGTGTCGTAAAGAACATGGACCCATGCAAATGATTCGTGTCCCATGGGCCAATCACAGCCCTAGGAAAGAAAACGAAAAAATCATTGGGTAAAGAAATGACTTGGTTATTAACCAACGGATGAGTCATTAGTAGCCGGACGGTATATTCGCACTGTAGCAATATACCGATGATATACTGGTCTGACTGCCA